>CALYLW010000113.1:1659744-1710032 GCA_944989445.1 Ampullaceana balthica
AAAAGGCTATTCGACAACACTAGGCAAACAGTTAGACCCTATGAGCTGGAGTATGGATGGAGAGGGAAGAATTGAGAGAAAATGTCCCTGCCTGCTAGCAAATACATTGGAACTCCTAGGATAAAAACGTATGTATTGGAGGAGCCAACGCTACTAGAAGAAAACACCATAACTCCACAAAGCCCGGGGGGAGGGGCAAATGTGCCACTGATATTGCCACCTAGTGGCAGATACCATCTTGCTGTATCATTGAAGTCTTGTGTTATCAACCACGGAAAGAACGTTAAACGAAGCCAGGGGAGACCACGGGTGTTTACTCTCCGTTAGTCCATGTTGCAAGAGCTCATGGTCAATGTTATTTGCATCGAACGTTGATTTGTCTGGAAGGTAAATTGCTGGAGTTATCAGCGGATGAAAAATTTTAAATGAATTTTGAAACTATGACATCTCTTGCATCATTTTCGGATTCATATGAGTGCATAATATCCTGAACTTGCCGAAAGTGCTCTCAGGGCTTTTCTTCAATTTCCTTCATCTTACGTGTGTGAGACTGGTTTATCAACAAGGAGCATTATTAAGACAAAATACAGAAACAGTATTGATGTTCGTTTTTTGTTACCTGTAGCCTTGTCCTCAAACAAGCCATCACTTGATAACTTGAAAAATGAGCAGGCTCGGATAACCCATTTGTTAAAGTTAATCCTTGAGCATAAACTTACACATGTACTAACTATAGTTGTTATATTATTTTTTAATACATTTCCATAATTTGTTTCATTATATTTTCAATGATCGTTTATTGAAACTTAGGCCTAGGTTCAAAAACAAATTTATTTAAATACTATCAACTTGAAAACATTTTTATACCAAATGAAGCCGATCGTTAATGAGCAATCAAAGCTTAGGATTATTATTTTCAAAATTGTTCGAATACATGTAGCATAAAACAAGCCAAATTCATGCCAAATGTGTTAAGGTTGTGGGGTGTGTAGGGGCTCCTTTCGCTACCACTTCAGTACAGGGAAAATAGTGCACCGGTCTCTGGTGCAATGGAAAAAAATTCCTGCCGGTCCGCCATACTAAAAAGTTTGAGAAGCACCGATCTAAAACATGTATAAACGAATAATAAAAAAAAAGTAAGGAAAATCTTATTATTATACATATTTTCTAAATATAATTTTATATTTACTTGTATAGCGGGTTCAAATGAGAGGCGTAGCTAGGTTTTTGGCGCCCTTGGCTAATTTATTTTTGGCGCCCTTGATAAATTGACAAGTTTCAGCCTTGCGATTTTTTTCATTTGTTAGAAAAAATAATTTAATTTCTCTTATTTTATTTATGACAATAATTACATTAGTCTGATAGTGACAGACGTACGACGTGAATATAAAAATGCATAAGACAGGAACAATACTAATTTGCAGTTTATTATTAACTAAATAATGCCAAATAAATTGGTGGATAAAACGGGATATTGTTGCGTTAATAACGAATACAGCGAAGATTGAAGTAACGTGTATTTTAAATAAAAACAATCGTGTAAAAGTGTCATAATCATTATCTCATACATAACGATAGAAACTCATAATTAAAAGTAAATTTAAGTAACACTCCACCAACCACAGCTTAGCACTTCCGTTAGCTGGCGTATTGGCGCATTGCTAATACAGACGGACCTTTCTAAGTCGAACTCAAGGGGGGTAAAAATTCGACTTACGGAGTTTTCGAGTTTGGGAAACTGGCGTAATATGCGCAAATTAATCAAGGACAATGTTGATATTGAGAGGGGGTGGGAGTAACGGCCATAGCTGCTAGAAGGGTTGACACGAAAGAGGGGCAGTGTTGTTTAATATGAAAGGAGCCAACTTGCTTCGACATACCGACACAAGCCCGTGAGAAGAGACACCTTCCCTCCCCTCCCCCACTTCACTCCCTCGACAGAGGGATGGGGATAGTAAGATTTTTATGTAAAGACTGTGAAATCATACTGAGATTTGTATGATTAAGAAACCCTGCAAAGGCCACAAACATATTAAAATATATTATAATGGTTTAAATGAAATATATTTAATTATAATGAATTTTTCACTTTTTGTTATCGAGGATAAAAAAGAAATACAGTCGGACCTCACTAAGTCGAATTTCCCTAAGTCGAAAACCTCCCTATTTCGAATTAATTGTTAGGTATCAGCCAAATTCCATAAGACTAATGTATTTTAGATCTCATTAATGCCAAGGTTTTTGGCTTTTAACCTCTCTTATTCGAATTTCCAAGGCGTTTGGGTTATAAATCTGGAGTGACATTGCAGAACACGTGTTCCGTAGAGCCACGTAAATGGACGTAAAATCTTATCTTAGTGCATTCCACAAGGGATTAAGCGACCCTAGCAAGTACAAAAAATGACAAAGACAAGAAAAAGGAGTGGTAACTAATTCGCGTCCCTTTGCAACACATACAGAACTCAGGTTATCAGCCTGTTTCTTCTGTAACATTTGAATTCTTTGATATAATTCAAAGCTGAAACTAGTTCTTCATACGCATAAGATGGTCCAAACAAAGTAAGAATAGCCCCCCGAACAGCCCTCCTTAGGAATTACTTCTCACTTCCATAGCATGAGGAAGTGGCTACAAAAATTGTCCTAAACATTGCCTGCTGAATCTTCCCTGCTCAGACTATCGTGGCTGGCGGAGTCCCTATTTCTGCGGTCGCAACCTAAAGAAGAAGCCGAGATCTATTCCTCTCACTCTGGGCACATGGAATGTGCGCACACTAATGAACCGAGATGAAACCAACAGACCCCAACGGAGAACAGCGCTGGTGGGCTACGAACTTTCAAGATCCTATGTCGACATTGCCGCTCTTAGCAAAACCCGTCTACCAGGAGAGGGCGAACTAAGTGAAAGAAGCTCACGCTATACCTTCTTCTGGAATGGTATAGGGAGTGATGAACGCCATTAGGCCGGTGTTGGCTTTGCCATGAAAACACCATTAATATGCGCTTGCCTGTTCCTCAAAGGGGCATAAATGACAGACTCATGACGATGAAACTGCCTCTGTTGGCCGGGAAATATCTTAACATCATCAGCTGCTATGCGCAAACGATGACTAAATCTGATGAAGTGAAATCCAGGTTTTACGAGGACCGTCATTCTATCATCGCCAACATTCCTTCTACGGATAAGCTTGTCATACTTGGTGACTTTAATGCAAGAGTGCACTGCTAAAACACTCTTTTGGATGATGTGATTGGAAAACATGAAGTGGGCTGGTGTAATAGTAATGGTCTCCTGTTGCTTCAGACGTGTGTCGAACATGACTTGTTGATTACAAACACAGTTTTCAGTCTTCCCACAAGAAAAAGTACCTCATGGATGCACACTCGCTCCAAGCACTGGCATCTAATAGAATACGTCATTACAAGGAAGAAAAATAGACCAGACGTTCGTGTGGCCAAAACACTCTGGACAGACGTCTCATCATCTCCAAACTTAATTTTCGCATTCAGCCCAAAAGACGGCAACATAGGAGGAACACTCTAAAACGATTAAACATCACAAAGCTAAACTCTGCCAATACTCAACAATCTCTTGAGACAGCCCTGGAGGACACACTGAGATCCACCACACTGAACAATACGAACATTAAGACTGTTTGGACGAACTTTAGAGATCTAATCTACAGCACAGCCTCTCAAATCCTTGGACCCGCGACGAGAAAGCACCAAGACTGGTTCGATGACAATTATGATGAGATCAAGCAAATGTTGGCAGAGAAACAACTCCACAAAACACACATCAACAATCCAAGGTCTTCATCCGTAATGGACCTCCTATAACATACGCCACATCATACAACAGAAACTTCGCTGCATGCGAAACTCATGGCTAAACAAGAAAGCTGATGAAATTCAACAAATATGCAGACAGACATGATATGAAGAGTTTTTACAACGCCTTTAAGGTAGTGTACGAACTGGCAACGTCTAATTCATCCCCGCTTCTCAGTGCTGATTGAGCATATCTAATTATATAGAGAGATAGAAGATTTTCCAGTGCATGCTCTAACTTTTGGCTCACCATCAGCACAAAGAAGACAAAAGTCTTATATCAGCCGGCCCCAGGGAAATTCTATACTGAGCCTAATATAATCATCAGCGGTAACAAAATCAACATAGTGATCCGCTTTACTTACCTTGGCAGCACACTGTCGCAGAAGGCCGATATTGATAACGAGGTGAACGCGAGAATCTCCAAGGCCAGCACAGCATTTGACAGATTGCTTGACGGTGTCTGGAACAGAAGGGGAATCAGCACCCAAACAAAAGTTAAAGTAAACAGAGCTGTAGTGCTCCCCACCTTGCTATATGCATGTGAAAATTGGACCGTTTACCAACGCCATGCGAGTTTGCAGAACCACTTCCACGCCAAAAGCCTTAGAAAAATTATCAAATTAAAATGGCAGGAAAAAGTTCCAGACACCGACATATTAGACAGGGTAGGACCACCCAGCATCCACACTAGCCTCATGCAGAGCCAACTACGCTGGGCGGGGCATATAGTGTGCATGCCCGATCATCGCCTCCCCAAGAGGCTCTTCTATGGTGAAATTACAGCTGCAGGGCATAGAGCAAGCTGAGGTCGACGTAAGCAATACAAGGATGCACTTTAAACTACTTTAAAGACCTAAAACATTAGACATGACTTTGGGGAATCAGCAGCCATTAACCGAGCCCACTAGCGTTCTATGATACCGAATGGTGCAGCTGATGTAAGGCAAATATACAACAGGCTGCCAAGACAAAACGTCAAGCCAGGAAGGACCGTATCCAAAACCCTAAGGGTTCCCATCCATTTCTTGTCCGACACGTGGACGCCAATTTCGTGCTAGAATAGGGTTAATAAGCCACCAGAGGACACACGTCGTGGCCTAGCACATGTCAAATTTAAATATAATGAGAGTGGTTATCGTCGACCACGACAAACGAACATCAGCACCCAAAGTTATTAATTTAAATTTGTTTGGCAGAGAATCCCGCTGTTTAAGGATTTCATTTTCATAACTATCATAGTGCTGTCCTGTGTGATCTCCGTACACTCCCTCTTCTCAAGTGTTTCACACAGATCAGAGAGTTTTATTTCCACGTAGAGCTTTCTTGAAATTCCAATAGCTCCATGCCCAGATTTTTAAGAGCTAACCATTGTAAGCAAGAAACAATAATATATATCATATTCAATTGAACTGCAATAAAGCTTTTAAATAAAATACAAAATACACAAACAAATAATAATTGTTTAATGAAAACTATAAATTTGACCTTTATTAAATGATCACACATTGGTTGATTTAAAGGCCATTTAGGTATTATATTTATTTGATCGCCAGCAAAACCTTGGGAAATTGTAACGAATTTATAGCTCATGTTAAATTAATATAGTTTATTTGTCATGATTTCTATTCCTATATGGTCATAAGTGTTCAAAGCATTATTCCCCAATCGATTTTAAACAATATTGACAAATATGGACACATATATATCAATCATGATCTGGAGTAAAATTTACAAGGTATTTAAACTTTACATCTTGCACTGTTAGGGCCTGGGGGCCTTAAATTTCCCTTTTCTTATCCAATTTCTACAAAAGTATTATTTTAAACATGGGCTGCTGGCTGGATGGATGGATATAGACTAAACTTTAAAAGTTAGACTTTACCTTAATGGATCAAAAGGCTTAAAATACTATATGGAGAAAAACTTATAAATCAATTGCTTTTCAAACTGAGGGGCCCATTTTATTTCCCTTATATAAACTTTGTAAAATATATATTAAAACAATACTTGGTAATAAATGAGTTAAACCTAAGTAAAAGCGTGTACCCTAGATTTTCTGGGGCTTTCTAAATGCAAATTATTTAAAGGTTAAAAAGTAATTACATCATCTGCTTTATTTCCTGATGTTCTGGAAAATTCCTTACATTTTTTTGGCTAGAACATGTTATTTTTTTCACAAATTGTAAAAGGGAAACATTTCAAGCGTTAAAAGCTTGTTATTAATTAGACTATGACTTTACTAGTACTCATATTGTTCACTTCATTTGGGTCTAAACTAAAATATTCTACAATTTTGTTTTATCTTAGCAGGATCTACATTTTAGCAGACTTTATACAATATATAAAATCTTATCACATACATGTATTTTTCTGACGGATTTTCAGTTTGGCAAACGTCACATGCTCCTCCCCCTCCTTTTGGGATAAACGTTAAACTTGAAGAAATAATATTTTTAGCTATTGCATTTTTTGGATTACTTATTTCTATTCGAAAATAGTTGCGCCAATTAATTAATCCTATTAATTAGTCCTAAAATTATATAATAAGTCTGGATGTGGGGTTAGAAATAATTTAAAACTTGGAGCTTTCAAGAGAATACTCTCTTTCTATGCTAATTATCTGAACATAAATTCAGGTTTAGAATAACAGTGATCGTGATTTTGTGTGAATTTTAAACTTATATATATTTATTAGATATCTTCACAATGCAACTTGGAATATGATTGAACGAGAAAACGTGAAAGAAATCAGAATTTGATCATACAGGAAACAGGATCTCAAATAGAATGGGATCATATTTAACAAAATGCTACAAGGATTCGTTTCCGACCTGAGAACCAGATTTCTTGACTAAACGGGGTCAGATCGGGGAGAGGTATTCAAACCAGAATGGGATACCATTATGCAACGTAATCGCTCTGTGATATATAAAACAACCAAAGAATGTTATCCTATTTGGGAAAGAGAATCGACGAAAAATGGCAGCTTGTATGCAATCGGATTATACTGGGGTATATGAAAAACATAGGAATTTATCGAGGAATGGAATGATTCTAGAATGGGATGCCATTGTGCAAGAGAATAATACTGGAAAGAGATTCAAACTAGAATAAGATTCCATGATGCAACCAGATAATAATGGGATATGTGAACCCAACAAAATATGGGATCATATCGGAAAGTGATTACGCCTCGAAATTGATCCCATTATGCAACGGGATAACAAAATGGAAGATAATCCTAACGAAAAATTGGATAATATTGTGGTAACACGATTCGACAAAGAATGAGATTTAATTATGCATCCGAATCATACTGGTGAAAGGGATTCAAACCAGAACGAAATCCCAAAACGTGACTGGATATGAAAGGGATATCTACTCCCATCGAAGAACGCTCTCAGATCGGGTAAAGGGATCCCATGATGCAACGGGATGGTACTTGCTGCAGTTAAAAATGGTATCCATAATGTAAGTATGGGATGCTGGGTACATTAAACTAGCTATGTGTCATCTTCCAACAACTAAAAAATGTTAGCTTTTTCTTATCTTGAAAATGTAGCACCCAGAAGTGGATTCTTAAACAATGCATATTGAGTTATACATATAATGACCCTTACTGGATATACATATTGAACATCACCCAGTTTCAAGTTTTTGTACACCATCAACAAAATTTAGCAAAATTATTATATAAAAATATTGCTAAAATCATACATACCATCGATTTTTCTTTTTACAACTATCTCTTGCACAAAAGTCATCGTATCATATGAGATGGGCTCGGCAAGTATACCATTGTATACATGCACTGCACAATATTCCTAACGTAATGAAAGAATCAAATAAAATTAAAGTCACTTATAAGAAAATAAATTGTTGTTTTTTGTGTTTGATAAATATTACATATTCGATTAAAAGCAAATGCACTAAAAAAGGTGAAGAGATTTTTTAGCGATTAAAAATAAAAATTTTAAATGTCCATTTTATACAGGGCTGTGGGAAATAAACTAATTTGAGAATCGGTTGCAAATCAATTTTCCCTCCACCCAATAGTTTTCCATCACGCTGTTTGATCAAATCAGCAGAGAAGACAATTCTAATAAATGTGCTTTTAAACATTACTCAATCATTTACCTGAGAAGAGGTCCAATTCAATGGTTCAGGGAAGTATTCGTAGCATTTGTTTTCGTAAGATATGGACGCTCCAAGATTCTCACATGTTATATTTTGAAAGGAACCTAGAAAGTACGTCATTATATCATTTTGTGTGGTGGATTAAATTTTCACTGATAACGGATAAGTTAATGTGTTATGATTCAGAAAACTTCTCCTTACCATACACATGCTAAAAACTGAAATATATGGTAAAAAATAAAATAAAAAATGGTTAAATAGAAAATGATTATTTAATCATTTCTTTACACTTAAAGAGTATACAAATTTGGAATGTTATTAAATTAATTTGCAAAAATAAGTTTAATAATTGCCTTTGTTTAGATCAAAAGAAATGTTCATTTACAATGTTTGTAAAGAGGAATTAATTTTTAAATACATCAATGTATATTGATACAAAGAAGTCAAATGGTGTAGGTTCATCTTTGATTTTTAAAAATTGTTTATTATATCATAGTTCCTTAATAAAAACTGTAACTCTTATCCGTCATTGCCCTTTGATAAAATCTAGATTTGTCCTTATTTTTACTTAATGTATAATTTTGGAGCGTTAGCTCATATTGCCCTTTCCATAGATTAGCTATATAAATATATTCAAACCATCCTCTATATTTCACAGAGTTAGGCTCGAATTGAACCATCAGGCCTATAAGAACAACAAAAATTAATAAATTTTCTAAAGTAGGTCCTTTGAAGCTTGCGTCCAAGTACTGATACCCAAGAAAGTCTAAATCAATGGTAAGGTAGTTATATTACTCCTGCCAGTCTTTAGCAAAGAAAAGGTTAGAAGTATCCTAACCCGTTCCAGTAATAAATTGTGTCTAAATTGGTGAGTTTGGCCTTTAAACTGTTGTCTTATGTCATCAGCCAAGCCAAGGCCTACAGATACTGAAATAAGGGTTTGTACATAAAGTATCACACTGAGGGGCCTTTACTTAATCTCTGGAGACTAAGAGCTATATCTAGGGTCAAATCGGACACAACTCTGTACTTTCTTGTTGCTAATTATTGTGCATTCAACACTGACTAAGATATTTCTTTTCAATGCATTGTAAAAACAAATTCTCTAGTACCTTTTCGATTTACGAATACATCATTGGCAGTCTTTTACCAGCCAGCCCTAAATCCAGCCAGACATGACCATCAATAGTCATTAAATAAATTCCGTAAATAGCTTCACCTTTCTCGGCTGTACATTGATGTATATGCATTCCTTAAACGTCACTGAACAGTTTAGCAGACTGTTAAACAGAGTATAGAGCAAAAGAGAAATCAACATATGTAACCTCTCTTGGCGACGTATTACTTGTTAATGTGTTTTGTAGGCGTTCTCACAATACACAATCTTTCATGCAATAATCCACTGAAGAATTAATGTCAACAAAATAACTTTAATATGCACACTTTGTAAAGTAATATAACTTTGAGGTTTCACAATGTGGAGACATCAGCCACACAGACGCCATTACTTTTTAGAACTGTCCTTTCGCGCTCTTTTACCCATCTGATCTCTCTGTCACTAATCTCGTGATTCTCACGTGACAACATACCAAGTAAATTTTAAAAGAAAACGGAGCTACTGGTCTCACTAATGTAACTTAGCAATCTAAATTTGGACAGCTTATTGAAGGTTTACGAAACAAATCTCAGAAAAATTATAAAATATTGTAGACAGGAAAAAGTTCTAGACACTAAATTACTTTTAAGAGACAGTCTTTCAACGATCTATAGAAGTCTAACGCATTCCTAACTACGCTGGGATGGGAAAGTGGTGCGCATTCCAGATCATCGGATGTCAAACAAAGCTTTCTGCATGTGGTGAACTTCAATATGGACAGTGTTGATTGAATTTTAAAAAAATGTTAAAAGGCTTTGCTCAAGACATCACTCAAAGATTTGAGCATTGAGCATAACTCATGGCCACAATTAGCCAAGGACCGAGCATACTGGCACCTTCGATTACATCAGCAATCTGTAAAACAAATAGACAAGAGACTGCTGACTCTGAGGAATTTGCCAAGTAAATACTTTGCCCTAAAGCAGTGCTTCTCAAACTTTTCAAAATGGTGGACCGGCAGGGTATTTTCAATTGCGCCAGGTACATGTGTAGTACTTTCCTGTACAAATGAAGTGAAATGAGACCATACATGGCCTACAAAAATAAAATATCGGTCATGAAATTGACTTATTTTTAAATCCCTTATATTAACTTCGAAATAATTCTCTCTCTCTCTCTCTCTCTCTCTCTCTCTCTCTCTCTCTCTCTCTCTCTCTCTCTCTCTCTCTCTCTCTCTCTCTCTCTCTCTCTCTCTGTCTGTCGCCATCTCTGTCTTCCGCGGGCGGAAAAACAAAAGTAAAAAATGACACACTTCCCGTGATGCCATCGAGCTGAAATTTAGCACATGGACCCGTGTCACCTAACAATGCATCATATCAGATCGATCGAACGTATCGTAATTAAATTAATGCATTTTCGTTTCTCTCTATACAAAGTATGTAATTCAATTTCACTGTTTGTTATTTTTTTCACTTCACTTGACAGTTCAGTTCGCGCGTGGACGCGATGTACCGGCTTGCTTTTGTTTACATTTTACGTGTCACGCTGAGCTCGGTCCAGCGATCGGTGACCAGCCCTATCCACTCAATCCCCCGGGTTATAAAGCAAAGGGAAGTTAAGACATATTCTGTCTGTAAATGTTTGTCGCGTTTGAACATCTATATATATAATTCTCTTCATGGGACCATGCGAGGCAAGCAAGCTGCAAGTATGTGCAACCGAGCATGACGAATGACCCTCGCTCTGTTGGCAAGCTTGGTGGGATGAAATGAAAAACAGTGGGGGTGGGGATGGGAGTGGGTGGCAACAATGCACTTGCGTTCACTTGCATTGTCCCTTCACAGTAAATGTGAGATTCGTAGTGTACCCGGTTATCACATCCGCCTCATACTTCGATGATCCTGGGTTGCCTGCAACCAGCGAAAACATTTTTTTAAAATTTTTTTTAAAAATGTCTGTATGTGCCCGTTCTTTTACCCCTTTATCGCCAACACTTGCTGAACCCATGGCGTAGCATACGCCGCAGACTTGCTCATAATAGACAGTGCAAAGAACGGATTTCGGGGGGGGGGTGAGAGTACAGACACAAAAAGCAGTACAAAGTAAGTCAAAAATAGCGAGTAAACATGGAGACAAGCACACTGAGGTTGTTGTTACCCGCCTCCCATTTAATACTACCATCCCTTAAACATAAACTGTGATTCGCCGACCCTAGCGAGGGTTAGTCATGTTTAAGGTTGTTAATTGCGTGTTGTTGTTTTTTTTGTTGCTTTTTGTAAACCGATTATCGATTATGTAACTCTGATTTTAAACCGATTATTATTTTATAGCTGACTTCATAGAAGTTAGGGTTGTAACGAATTTCGCCTGCAAACGTCTCGAAACCAACAATGAGTTGGCAGTTCTAACCGACGTTCACTCGAGTTGTTTTGATTTCTTCGTGCTGTAGTTTGTGTCCGTTTTTCTCCACTTTCTTTGCACTCTCCATGAGCAGGTCTGCGGTGTATGCTACGCCGCGGGGCGTCTAGTAATCAATACTTTTAGTTATGTCTCGTATATAAGGGATTTATAGTCAAAAACTTTGTTTTTACGGGTTTTTTTTTAAATCAAATAATTTTGAATTATATAATATTAAGATTTGATAGTATGTTGTTCATTTCAGTTCGTCTTTATTTCGTATTAAAATGTCTTTATGACATTTTTTGTTTATCAAAATGTAAAACTCTAATAGAACTGCTAGACTAGACACAAATCAGGGATAAGCGTAGAGCGCATAAGTATTTAAAAAAAAGTCGTTCAATATAATACGCACCGCCACACTTTATCTAAAAATATAACATGATACATAGAGATAAATAAAATAATCTAAAAATTCAATATTTTAATTACAGTATATGTGATCGATCTGAAATTTTGAAATGTCGTATTTATCATCGTTAAAAACTGCCTGCACAATTTGAGCTCGCTAGCTTACGAGGAAGGGGGCTAAAAATCGATCCAAAGTTTATTCGAAAGACAATTAACCAGACAACACGAGTTAATATACAGGATTTAATAAGAGAACAATGTGTAGATAAAATGTGTTTACTTCATGAAATTAAAAATATTACCATGAAGAAACACATACACATATCTATTTATGTACATAATCTTAAAGATGTACACTAAATTTAATATATGAGCATTAACAAACACATACAAATGTATTTTTATATACCTAATAATAAAAGATATACGTTAACTTTCGAGTATGCGCATGAATCAAACGAACACACACGCGTAATTATTTATAGAACTAAATTAAAAGAAAATGATCTAGTTCTCTGATCCTTAAAGACTGTATAAACTGTCTTCGTTAATTTCTTTTACATGTATAAATATACACTTGGAAGTAAGTTTGGTTTGTACGCTGGACAAAATATAACTAATTTTACACATGCCACTCTCTCACAGAAACAACTAAAATGATTTTAAAATTTTCGATTTCAAGGGTGTGCACAAATCAACAATTACATTGTTTATTTTCATTTTTTCTTTTACTACTATTACCAATTATCAATGCGTTTAAAGAAAATACACTTATTTCTCTACCTGTCCTTGTGGAAATTTGTAATTAAATGTTAATTAATTCCAAATTCTTAAATTTCTTAAATTAGACTGAGGTGAAGGTATAAACAACATTTGAGGCATCAACAGATAATTTGCGACTATGTCTACATATTCAAAGAAATATAAAGTTTTTTATTTCATTTTATGTGCTTATTGCAGAAAAATTAATATAACTTAATGGGTAGGAACTTACGAATAAAAATGGAGGGCTATTTTTTTTTACATGTCTCGATAACATCTGCGGACGGACAGCTGATGGTGCATTGACCATCACTTCGAATAGCGCTGCCTTAAATAAATTTTAAGCCATCTCTCATTTGATTTTTAGACGAACATTTAAAGTGAAAATATGTTTAAAAGCTTCCAATGAACTTATTTATTGCAAAAGCTCCTGAATTTGTGTACACAAGGTACTTCGTCGATTACGACTGACAAATATCAATGTTCCGTATCTATATCAATAAAATTATTTAAATGGACTATAAAATATATAAATACAGAGACTAGACTAAATATTTTTGAATATAAAATATTGAATTCCCCGTAGCAAGAAACTCAATTTCAAATAACGATATACTCGTTCTATAGCCCTTTTGTTCATAAGCCGACCCCCCCCCCGAACACACTTTTGGAAGATACTAGAATAAAAAAACTGTCACCAGCTCGCAAGCTGACCGCAAAAATAATAGATCAGCGTAAACAAAATGGTATACATTTAAAAAAAGCTACAGTCGGTATTCTGTAAGTCGAACTCAAATGGACCTGAAAATAAAACAACCCCGTAAAAACAAAGTTTTTGACTATACATCCCTTATATTTGCTTTTAACCCAGGGGGGGTGGGAGAGGGGAAAGGTCTTGTCGGGCGTCGCGGAACGGCACGACGAACGACAGAGAGAGACGGTTCCAAACATTTACAGACTGGAACCGAAATTATCTCCCCTGCCGCTAAATATAGGTGCTAGGTCAACTCTAGCAGACGACGACTAAAAATTCTAAATAGTGATTTATATAGAGAAACTAAAAATGCATTAATTTAATTACGGTACATTTGATCGATCTGAAATTTTGATACGATGCATTGTTAGGTGAGACGGGTCCGTGTGCCACATTTCAGCTCGATGGCTTCACTGGAAAAGGGTCATTTTTGACTTTTGTTTTTCCGCGGTCGAGGGACGAACGAAGGACGAATGAGACGGCGGTGAAGTTAATATAAAGGATTGTAAAAAAATTCAATTTTTGAGTTTTGGAAAATTGCGTAATTGGCGCAGATTAATCAAATACAATTTAGTAATTGACGGGGACAGCAATACCAGCGAAAAAGGCTTTGTCTGTTGTTTCCTATGAAAGGAAGCCAATGTCACACATCACTTTTTATGTGTTTTAGTAGGCGTTATCAAATAATAAACATCTCTCGTACAATGATTTATTTGAAACACTTGATGTTAATAAAATGAACTTTAATCCTGGAATATCCGATGAATACACACATTAAGATGAACAAGATTAAACTTCAGTGTTCACATGGTGTAGACATATAACACAGCCATCTTGTCTCTCTCTCTCCCTAGAACCTTGATTCACGCACCTCTCACGTTACCTTTTTCTCTGTCCTAAATCTCGTGATTCCCACGTGACAGTCAACTTAACTTTGAAATGCCAACACCACTGAGAATTCCCCCCCCCCACTGTTGACTCCCTCCCCAGTGGGATGGGGGAGTAAGATCTTTTTTTTCTTTTAGCCGAACGCCATACATAATTTCACTTAATTAAAGCCAAAACTTTTGAGTTAAGGATAACTAAAATACATTAGTCTTATGGAATTTGCATGGGGCCTAAAAATTAATTCGACATTGGGAGATTTACGACTTAGGAAAGTTCGACTTTGCGAGGTCCGAATGTAAAAGCAAAATCGGTCAATATGATTGTTTACTTTTGTGTTTGTTTATGTTGAAGAACAAAGAGATTTTTATAAAAAATGTAGATGGATGTAAGTTTTATAGAATTCGTTAGAGGGCTTTTTATTGTATTAAAACGAAAAGAAAATGTTGTTTTTCAAATTTAATTTTCATAAAGTCAGTAAATTACACCAGAAATATTTCATCAATATACAGTCTCTAAGTCGAACTCAAAGGGACCCGAAAACAATTCAACTTGATATTGAGAGGGGGGGGGGAGACAGCGATACTAGTAAGAGGACTTGACAGAAAAGAAAGACGGTGTATGTTGTTTCATATGAAATGAAGCCTACTTTCTTTGACATACCAACACAAGCCCGTGAGAGGAGACACTTTCCCTCCCCCACTTTACTCCCTCACAACACCAATATTAAATGTACATGCGGAAATCATCTATCACCCGCTCGTAAGCCGACCCAAAAAAAATTTCCAATAAATTTTGCACAAAAAAGGTCGGTTTTAGAGCGAGTATATACGGTAGTTTTTTTTAAATATTTTTTTTATTTAGAACATGTAATCATACATCTTTATTCCATACATCATTTAGCTAATATCAATTACTTTTCAAACATTTTAGCTACTGGTGATTCATTGTTAAGAAAATCTATTGATTAAGAAGTTTAAATTTACAAAATATACTCAGGCGAATGACTCTAAAATTCATTATTTTGATATGAGCTCTATGATCATAATTTTACAATTAGTACCATCACGTGTTTTTAACTATCTATAAATATAATCGTACATAATCCAATACTGAAGTCAACTAAACATATAATGTCCAAGTTTTTGATGGCGCCTAATTCATCTTGTTTATCAACATACCTTTATATTAGGCCACACTTTGGTTTTTAAACCACTTGTGAAATATAACGTTCTTAAATATTAATCATTGAAATAGTTTATTAAGAAGCAGTTACTTTCATTGTGGGCTAATCTAAAATTGGCTAAAAATATGTGCGTGTTTCTTTGTTATATCACCTTTATTTTTCAGCAGATTTAAAAATACATATTTTAGCCTTCACTAAAACGTAAATGAATTATCATGATAGCTCAATTATTTTGTTTGGCGTCCTTTGGAGTCACACACACACAAACAAACACACACTCTCACACACACACAAACAAAGAAGATTATTGATGATTTATGGATTTAAAATTAGTCTAATCATAACCCCTTTCCTTAGTGTACTGGTTTTTTTTTAATCCTTCACCATATTGTTCGGATTTATTTACATTTTTGAATCCTATTAAGGACATAAATTAAAGTCCCCTAACAAAATGTGCACTACCCAGATAAAATTTCTTGACACTGAAATTGCTATTGTCTATATATAATGAATTTCTTTAAAATATTTTATTTTATCTGAATGACAACTTTATAGACAATTGAGTTCCTTTAATAAATCCAAGGCGGATTTATAAAATAATTTAGGAATAAAAAGATTATTAAAATCTAAAATATTGTTTATGTTTCTATAACATTTAAGAGTTTTCGGAATAACAGTTTACTATAATAATCTCTTATAGATTGTATGTTATTTCGGAGGTTTTGAATTTTTACAGTTTAATTTTAAAATTAAATTATTATCATAATGAACTGCTATTAAATTTCCAAAGATGTCAATAAATTTGATTTAATATGTGGATATTAGATAATGAGACATTTTTAAAGTCTTTTTGAAGATTCCATATCATACCGGAAGAGTTGACACAAGAAGATTGGGAACAGCATGAACTAAGGCCTACAAGTGGCCCGCAAAGAAGTTCTGTACTGCCCAATGGAGCATGAAGTAAAGCTAGGAAAAATAAATGAATTTGTTTTAAATTCGACATGTTTCACATTACTAGTTAATCGCTATACCATTATAAGTATGATCGACAATGTCGAGGTCTTGGCACAGCGGTCCAAAATGATATAACGATGGAATTACTCGAGGTCAAGTGTTACAGCAACACTGATACTCTCTACGTGAGAGTTTTCAAAGGCGACGTTGGCTTTATATCACAAAGGTGTATTACACGCAAAGGAACCCGATCACACTTTCAATTGGGGAAGATGTCACTTTTCGTAGAACGATTACAGCAGGAGACTTTAATGCACAGTCTTCTGACAATGGCTACAATGAGCGGAACACGTCAGGCCGTTATATCGAGTATGTTTGTGTCAGCACGAATGTCATCAGGCTACAGATTTCGGTCAGTGAGCCGACACTTCTACATACGGGACACAGCATGGAGTCCCGCCCAGATCTAACGCTATTTTCAGCAGACCTGGAGTCCAGGTATAGGCTGGAAGTATTAAGAGAAGTAGGGAGTGACAATCTCCTAATCCTGATTGAATTTGTGCTCGGAGCGGACACGCTTCGATTTGAAAGAAGGCACTGGCAAATTTGTAAGGCCGATTGGCGTAAGTACCAGGCCAAGAGCAAGACCAAGCTTGCTCTGCTGGATGATGCAGGAGACAACATCGATGCCACTTATGTATGGTTTATTGACACGGTCCTTGGGATTGTGAGGCGAATGATCCAAAGGACAAACGAAAAACAGAAATTTGGACCTTTGTTTCCCTAACCTCCCCGGCTATGTCTAGCGCGGGACACGACGTCAACATGTGTAAGACTGTCTCAGAGTCTAGGCTGCAATGACGGCAGTTCGAGTACCTGTTTAGATTTAGCCTGTTTAAGTACGAGTTGGTTGGGCAGTGCTCTGTTCTCATTTGAGTCACTAAACTCTGATGTTTGCGACTCAAACTCCACCACTGGTCTGATCGACTTTGCCTGGGCATTTTAGTGAAAACCCCCTGGCAGTCGTATTATCAGCCCATTCCTGGTACCACTTGCTCCTAAAGTGGTCCATTAGCCAGGTCTTTGCCCCAAGGTAAGTAACTGGGGCCTCTGGTTGGGGATGGGCCGCCCCTAATTTTACAGGGAGTCTGCTTTTTCATTGCCATCAACATTCACGTGGATTGTGATCCACTGCACTGTCACTTTACCCCAAAGTCTTTCAAGCTTACCCACGTCATCCAAGATGACGTCAACTAAGTGGGTGCTACGTTCCTCACTTAGCAGGACCTCGAGAGCTGATCTCGAGTAACCAAACAATACCGTGTCAAAACCTTCTAGGTCCGACCCTTGCAGTGTTTGGTGCACACTTTTCAGCGCCCTGTGTATAGCTTCAAGCTGAGCATCGTAATTTGATGCCAAAGTGCCACAGGAGGGTCCAGAAAAGTTCCTCTTTTGGTGGCCCGCCTGCAGTTCCTTCTCTCAAGTTGGCAGATCCATCCGTGAACACTTTCACTTGAGTTCCCGAGAACCCTTCAATTGTCTCAAGGTCAGCCGCTTTCTTTACATTTTCAGGGTGACGTTTTTTCACTGCCGTGTCAGTCAAAGACAAACGTATTTCGGGACGTGTATCTTCCGAATAGGTGGTTTAATTTGAACACTAATGGTTTGTCGTCTGTTTTGTTGACGGCCCTATCAAGTTCCGTTACTTAATGCATTTAGTAGCACATACCGTATCTGTTTTCTTTAATCTGAAGCAAGCATACAATACGGTGTGGCGCGGAAGGCTACTATATCAATTACATCAGTTAGGTTTCGCTGCTAACATAGACAGTTGGATAAAATCGTTCCTTGTGTACAGAACGATCAAAAACCGCGTAGTGGAAGCATTATCCACAGGCATCCGCCACAATTTGTACATTGATCTTAGCCAAAAATTACGGAGATTAAGCCAACCGATGTTGCCTAGTCTGGTGGTCAATACGGAGAAAACAGTACATTCCCTTTTCACTAATGGACGCAATGCTCTGAAGGTCGAAGTTGTGCTTCAGATATGAGGGAAAATGTTGAGTTTGGATCGGACTCCAACGTAATTGGGGATTAAGTTGGATCATAAATCCAACTGCATAACCATGTGCTTGAAGTGTGTGCCGAAGCCACCGCGAATCTGTCCCTGGTGAAGAAGTTAGCAACTACGAGATGGGGTCCAGATGCAAGACTACTGAGAGCTCTCTACGTCGGTAGTATGAGGGGTGCTATTGACCACAGCCTCTCGGTACAGGCCTTAGTAAGCCCTACAGCTCTAGAGGGACTGGACCGAAGACAAAACCAAGCTTCTCTTTTTGTATGCTGGACGTTACGTATTACACCCATGGCCACCGTAGAAATAATTTCGGACATAATACCCTTGTCGATAGAGTAGGAAAAAGCGATAATGACCACGGTAGAGCGATACTGTGGGTTTGAGCATGACGATCCCTGCTTTTAATAACACGACTGGTGGGTAAAGTGGACACGACAGAAGAGACCATCCTTTATAAAAACGTTCCACGAACTAGATGATTCAGTCCCCAAACCCAAAACACAGGGAACGGATGCAACTGGTCCCCACGTGGCGACCACATGAAAGTTTTGACTTGCCAAACTAGATTTGACACTGGCTAATACGGCTGTGACCAAAGTCAGCCTCGTCGTGCAATAGCGGAATGATGCTCTGAAGACAATCGAGGCTTATGAAGACGGCGTAGTTAAGGTCTTCACAGACGGCTAACGTTTCATGGATTCGGAGCACTAATTCAATACCCCCAAACTGAACCTGATATCCCCGAACGGTCAGGACCGTGTTGTTTTGCATACGGTATTAACGACGACAAACTGGATGCGATTTGCGAACGTTTCAAGGAAGTGCGCCGACGTCTAGCTAAGAGAAAGAATTTCCGCACCGTTGTTGTCTTTACCGATTCACTGTTTTCGCTTGAGGTTCTGGGTCGATCCTTTCTTGGGGAAAAACAATCAGTGTCATTTTGGATACAGTAGGTGAGATCCTAGCACGTGGCGGCATAGTAAATCCTTCAGTATATCCCATTCGGACAGGATCGATCAAATTGCAAAAGATGGGCCAGCCCAGTCCCAAACCGACCGCCTGATTACCCAGTTGGGGGTCATATCGTGACTTAAAGATATTTCCGAGAGAAATGGCCTCAGAGCTATGCATCTGGAAGCACGGTCAGAAAAGTTTAAAAGTTAAATCCGCGACCGAGCAAGAGCGATCCCTGGTGGGAAATGGGACGTAGCAATTTGACACTCATAACAGGGAAGAGAACTGTCCCACATAGAGCTACCTGTACAAAATTAACAGTAGAAGAAACTGGCCTGCTGTTTATGTGGCAACTCAGAGGCAACGGTGGACCACGTGCTCCTCCAAGAGTGTCCCGAGCTGGCCGGGATTTGAAAAGACACGTTTCATTACTTGCGAAAATGTACCTAAATGGCGATAACTTGATAAGGCGCGCCTATGATATAATGAGCCGGGTCCTAAGAGTCTAGATCTCGACTCAAAAGAGAATGAATATTCAATGAGGTAAACTTAAAATAGGTATACTGCATTGCTCAGCAATTTGCTGTGCCGTTTGATGGAGCTCCAGCTATGTATGATCGTGTACGCGATTTTCGGCTTTCGCTAGAAAGAGAAATCCCAAAATTGAAGTTACTGTGGTATGATCCATTGTCAAGCTCGGTTTGTGAAAGATTTGGAACCGGAAATGGAGGTCATCATGCATGATATTATCTGGATTGTAAATTTTATTAAAAGATATGCACTGCAAACGAGATAGTTCCGTGATTTATGTAAAGATGGTGATGCTGAATATAAAGACCTACTCTATCACACCGAGGCACTGTGGCTTTCACGAGCAATGTTCTGAACAGTTCCCTCGCTCTGAAAGCGGAACTAACTTCAAGCATTTCTGGCTGGTCAAAAGCATGCTCTAGTTGAGAATTTTACAAACTTTTATTGGGGTTCACATCTTGAAAACTAGATGATATTTTTTAGCATGTGAATTTGTTGAACAAAACATAGCTTGAGAAAATGTATATATATAATTCACCAAAGCGAGTATGTGCAAATGAGCATGACGAACGACCCGCGCTAGGGTCAACTAATCACAGTTAACTGTTGGCAAGCGAAGGTAGTAAAAAGGTGGAGACCAACCATGGTTTTTGCATTCAGTTTCGTTGTTCTGAGCTATCTTCCGAAGATGATGATGGTGTGGATGACAATTTTAATCCAGAATCAGAACACAACAGTGATTCAGGTAAATTTGCATAATTTTGAGAATAAAACTTTGTCTCTTATATTTATTGAAAGAACAATTAAATATCATTCAATACTATAATAAACACATAAAATAATATTTCAATCTTCCCTTTTCAGACTCAACATCAGACTCAGAGAATGAATTGAATGACATACCTGGTACTTCTTCAATTCGACCACAGGCAAAAATATCAAACAGAAATTTTCTTTGGCGCCAAAGAGATGCAGCAGACATCATTCCTCAAGAACCTGCTTTCTCTGGTCATATTTGTGTTGCAAAAGAGCGTCGAAACCCTATAGACTATTTTAGGGACATTTTTGATAAGGAAATGAGTGATAATTTTGTCAACCAGTCTAATCTGTACAGCGCCCAGACAAATATAAATCAACCTTTGAATCTGGATACAAATGAATTGGAACAGTTTATTGGAGTTCTATTTACCATGAGCATTGCTCGAATGCCAAAAGCTAGATGTTACTGGGGTACTGAAACCCGATATGATAAGGTGGCTAATGCCATGAGTGAAAAACATTTTCAACAAATAAAAGGCAAGCTTCACTGCAACAACAATGAAGAAAGAGGAACAGATTGCATGGATAAGCTATATAAAGTACGTCCACTTATAACATCTTTTAACAAAAAGGTGACAAGCCTAGTGCCCAACGAAAAACTAAGCATTGATGAACAAATGGTGCCGTTCAAAAGTGTATCTTCTTTGAAGCAATATAACCCCAAAATACCAAAGAAGTGGGGTTATAAAATTTGTGGGTGCTGTTCAATAAGTGGAATTATACACAACTTTGAATTTTACACTGGGAAAATAATTCTGCCATGTCCAGGAAAACCAGATATTGGAGCATCTGGAAACATTGTGCTCCATCTTCTTTCCAAAATTCCACGAAATGTGTGGCACAAAGTCTATTTTGACAATTGGTTCAATTCCATAGAACTACAGATAGTTCTGTGGAAACAAGGAGTTGCATCAATTGGCACGGTAAGGGCTAATAGACTTAAAAATTGCAACATGCCATCCGATAAGGTATTAGCAAAAAATAGAAGGGGGTCCGCAACTGTAAAAACCTGCCACCATGATGGTGTTGATCTCTATGCTGTCAAATGGGATGACAACAGAGCGGTCACAACCCTCAGTACATTCGTTGCTATTGAGCCTTTAAAACTTGTCAAAAGGTGGGACAAAAAGGCCAAAAGTGAAATCGAAGTTCCTTGTCCATCAGTTATAATGATGTATAATAAATTCATGGGTGGGGTGGACCTTCTTGATTCACTTTTAGCCTTGTACAGGATACCGGTTAGATCCAAAAAATGGTATCATCGTATAATTTTTCATTTTTTAGACATGGCAGTTGTACAGGCATGGCTTATTTATAGAGCCAACTGTACTAATGCCACTTGGGACAGAAAAAAATTCTTGCTTAACTTGGTTTTAAGACGCAGATTGCAATCTGCCTCATAAAAGAAGGCAAGGCTGAGTTTAGAAAGCGTGGCCGTCCTTCATTAGAGATAAAACCTCAACTTGCAGCCAAAAAAATGAGAGGTCTAACTGCAGCTGTGCCACCCTTAGCCGTACGAGCTGACTATATTGGGCATTTTCCTGATGCTACTGACAAAAAAGGAAGATGCAAGAGACCGGGTTGCAAGGGGCATTCTAGAATTAAGTGCATTAAATGTAATGTTCACCTTTGCTTGACACAAAAACCGAACTGTGTTTAACAGTTTCAGCAGCCTTAAACCAGCTTTTAATGGTTTTGTAAATGTTTTCTGGCCTTTCTGTAATTATTATTTATTATAAATTGTTGACTTTACTACACCTTTTATTTTGTTGTTGTAAATAACGATTATTATAATTAACATTTTCAGTGTAAAAGCAGTTTATTGAACATATAAAGAGCTGCTTGTATTTAAAATAATATTACCAATTATTTGTGTAAACTATTACTCGACTTTTAAAATTATGATGTTTGTCATATTCTTTTATTTCCCTTTTATTTTTGTAAACAACCTTTTAGACCAGGGGTTCCTAACCAGTGGTGCATGCACCCCCAAGGGGTGCATGAGCAGGTTCCAGGGGGTGCATGAACCATTCAGAGGGGGGGGGAAGAAAAAGAGGACGAAAAAAAAGAAGAAAAAAAAGAAAGAAAAACTGATAATCTGAAAATATAAACCATAAGCAAGGCATGCCGCGTTAAAGAGCGCCCATATACAACCTTTTTTATATACTCGTTAGCGCATCGTTCTGCGCATGTCGAAAATGGACGGAAAAAACGTTTTCGAAAAATGAACGGTTCGCTCTACGTGTTTCTCGGAATTTCGTGTTTTAAGTCACAGTTTTTCTAAAAATAATTTAATTTTGTCATCAAATACGTCAGATATATGTCTTCCTGTGACCCTCTAACCTTTTTGAGAGGATGTAAAACTGAGTAGACCTGAGAGTGGAGCTTGCCATTTTCTTGCGAGAAAAAGAGAATGACCTTGCTGACAAGTTTGACTGTCCAAATTTCATTCATTACTTGGCATATCTGGCTGACATCTTCACAATCTTTAATGAGTTGAACACATCTATCCAAGGACCTGCTGTGAGTGTAATGAATGCTACTGAGAGATTGCAAGCCTTCCTAACAAAGTGTCACTATTCCAACGATGACTAGAAAAGTCGAACTTGACAAACTTTCCACTCTTGGATGAAGTTGTAATATCTGGTGCAGAAGGAAGCTCTGATGGATCACTGCCTGACAAATTCAAAGGGGAAATTTCAGAGCACCTTTCAACATTGCAAAAGTCCTTTGATGGGTATTTCTGTCAATAAATTGCTAGAAAAGACCTTTGGATTCGCAATCCTTTTTTTCTGTGACTTGGATAACATTGATCACAGTGACTTTGCTAAAGATGACCTGATTGATTTGAGAACCTGAGAAGTACTGAGGAGTGCCTTCAGTTGCAATACCTTGATTGAATTTGGTGCGCCCAGCTAGATTCCTACCCACAACTAGCCAAGAGGGCAGTACTGACTCTCCTTCCATTTGCCACAACCTTCTCTGTGAAGCAGGATTCTCCACATCTTTGACGATTAAAACCAAGGCGAGGAATAAGTTGAAAACAGAGGATGACATGAGAGTTGCTTTGTCCAAAACAGTCCCCAGATTTAAATCGCTTATTGATCATAAGAAGCAGCAGATCTCTCACTAAATTCCCCGTTGCCTATGGTCAAAACTGTTGTGTTCCTAAAATGAACATAGTTTATTATGCATTTTCTGCAAGTTTCACGAGGGGGTGCATGAAATTTTTTTTTGGGCATTTGAAGGGGTGCATGGACCCCAAAAGGTTAGGAACCACTGTTTTAGACGCACTGTTGCCATTTGGTAGCATACCAATAAAATCATTATTTTATAAAAACTTGTTTTTTTTTCTTACATGTTATGTTTACATATGTCCAATACACTTATAATATGCAATGACATATTTTTTCCCCATGAAAACCTAAAAGTGCGTAAAAGAGGGTTAAGGTCTTAGGTTCAAGCCCAGCGGCAACATTTTTTATATGGTAAAAATGTTTATGCCCGTTCTTTTCCCCTTTTCTTAGAGAACAAAAACACCGCTTGGCATGTAATTCACAGAAAAAAGCTTCGTTCAATGCTATATGCCATAGCATCATCCGTCATCAGGTATCTGTATGTTTCTATCGGTCATATATTTCTGGGAAAAAGATCATAGATGAAGTTGTTGCTCTCCAACTTATAAAATCGCCTGTAATATGTTTCTCAACTTTGGGATAACTTCGGCGACGTGCTCTCTGTTATTCTCTTTGATTGAAACGTAGTCATAAACTATCCTCAACAAAACGTTCAGTACATGAATACTTCAGGAGTATATGGTGGCGAGGCAGAAACTGTCACAATGCCCGAAATACTTCCCAAAAATGCTTCGGCGCCCCCCCCCCAAGTTCACTCGCTTTGTTCCCATTTGTTTGATCTACTGTTTGTGCCTGTTCTCACCACCCCTTTTCTTTGCAGTATCTATGAGTAAGTCTGGGGCGTATGGTACGCCGCGGGTTGTATCTAGTATCAGTATAATCTCAGCCAGAGAAATGATAGCAGTATTTGTATTTAAGCTTTCATATTGAAAAAAAAACAGAATGAAATAGTTTAGCGGCATTTTGAAAGTTTTGCATTGTACTTACAATACTGTGTAAATATAACTTTTGACGACATCAAAGATGTAGTTATCAGTCATCTTAACACGCTAAAAAGGAAGTTCACCGTCTACTTTCCAGTTGTTAATTCACATAATGTTAGTTGGATTGTAGATACCTTTGGATGTGACATAGCGGATGTACAAAACGAGCATCGAGGGTTGATAGAAGCACTTCTTGATCTTCAAGCAAATAATGAGACAATTATTTAATTTGCAAACAAAGCAGATCTGGTCTGACACATTTGTTAATGTAAACTGCTCCGAAGGCTTTCAACATTGCACATGAGGAGGGCGTCAAAACGTTGTTATCTTTTGCAACAATATAGCTTTATAAACAAGGATTTTCTACTCTAGTGAACATAAAAACAAAGCTGCGAGATCGATTGGACACTAATACAGTATCCAACTTTGTAAATGGTTTACTTTTATGTGTGTTTTGTAGGCGTTCTCACAATACAATAAATACTTGAAATACTATTATCAGCAAAGTAACTTTAATATGCACACTATATACACAAATATTACTTTGAGGTTTCACAACGTGGAGACATCAGCCACACATTCACTATTACTCTCCGAACTCCTTCCGCGCGCTTTTTCCCATGTGGCCTCTCTGTCACTAATCTCGTGATTCTCATGTGACAAACTCGTCATGACATATAAGACACCAAAATCAATGTAACTAGTAACTTTGTGATTATCCGACTTAATCGCATTATGTCCGATTTATCCTTACAATACCAGGACCGTTGAGCCTATAACTGTTACAACCATTACCGTATATTAGACTCTCAACTTTATAAATTCCTCCCGAAATATAATTCCTAAGTGTCATTTTGAGTTAAAATATCTAGGCATAATAATTTTCAATTTCATTTTTAGACTCTTGTCTGGCTTGTAAAACACACTAGATTCTATCAGGATTTTTCCCCAGACAATTGGGGAGGGGGGGGAAGGGATAGGGGTAGGTTCACGACGCTTTCCCAAAGCCTTAGTCGTGTGGGCAGCACTTGCACATTTCGGGGTAACGTTACAATAAACTTTTAAATTTTGGGGTAATTGGAAAGAAACGCTGAACCATGCTTAAGAACTATAAATTTGTTTAAGTTCATGATACTTAGTTTTCATTACATTTTTTACTTGTTAGAAAACATTATTTTAGAATTATCTTGTTATTATTATAAATTATATTTTAATCTACTTAAAACCCCAAGCAAATTATCGGGATTTAATTTAAAGTATACATTGCTGCTGAACAGTACGTTATCTTTAGATCAATCTTTGTCATATTTGGTAGATATATTCAAAATCATAAAAATACTTCATCTCACAGATATACCATAAGCAAACACACACACACACATGTATATATATAAAATAACTTTTAAAGAGACTCCATTCATACATATATTTGCGTCCTCAGTAATCCATGGTTTATAGCCTCGTAGTCAGGCATTTTCGATGCATGTGGATAGTGTATTTGTTTTTACTTCTTCGATCAGGCAACACATTACATCCCATAAATATTGAACGGAAAAATGAAAATTTATAATAATAATAATTAGTTGATCATATATATAGTGATTATACGCAGCGAGGAACTGAGCTCACAGCGCCTTAAATTGAGATACTAAAATACATATAATAATTAAATAAACCATTCATATCATAATAATAACATAAATAACATAACGTTACACATAAGCAACGTTAATCATTAAAAGAAAGGCTATTTCATTAATGTTGTAAATACATTTTGAAAAGATGCGTCTTAAGTGCAGTTTTGAAGTACTTGGTAGTTAAAATACTACGGATGTGTAATGGTAGAGAATTCCATTAATTGGCTGCACAAAAAGAGAATGACCTTTCGCCAAATGTTTTAGTTCTTGTCTTATGAACACTGCGAATACGTATCTGCAGAAGAGCGTAGCTGATGACTGGGTGAGTAGACCGACAGAAGTTCAGTAAGATAGGAAGGGGATGAGTCAGAAAAGAAGTTGTGAAAGAGAACAGAAGTTGTAATCAATTCGGGCTTGGATATGTAGCCAATGAAGTAAGTAAAGTAGCGGAGTTATTAAAAAATCAAACAAAACTTTTGGATTTATAAAAAGGAAACTTTTACAAATGTAATAAAGTCATAAAACTAAAATGCTATCTCACCTTTGTGAGACCTGTTATAGAATATGCATCTTCTGTATGGGACCCATCCACCAAAGAAAACATAGATAAACTAGAACAAATTCAAAAAGAGCTGCCAGATTCATTACTGGAGAATATTCAAAACTAATAAGAATAACACCATTAGTTATATCATTAAACCTTGAAACACTAGAGTATAGAAGAACCAAGAGTAAAGTAGTAATTATACATAAAGCAATTAATTCTAATTTAGAAATACATCACAAAGATAACTTAATATAACCCTCAGATAGACAAAACGATAAAAAACCCTTTCTTATTCCGTATGCAAGAACAAACACACACAAATTTTCACTCTTCCCGTCCGGAATTTGGGCGTGGGATGGGTTACTGACGAAAACAAGAAAAGCCAACACTTTATCAACATTTAAAACTCTAATAAGAATGCAGGACTAAACAAAAAGCATAGATACGCTTAGGGCGCAATAATCTTCTGTATAGAAGGAGCGTCTAAAACAGATACGATAAGATAAGACATGTTGATTACATGATAGTTTTTATTTTATTATAACTCCGAAGTATTTTGCATTTTTAGTTTGGGTTAGTTCTTTTCCAAATGACTCCCTAATTACTATATCTGAGGAAAATCGCGGTTTATGGAGTTAAATGGTTGATTGGGATTTTACACACAATTTAAAAG
This sequence comes from Ampullaceana balthica, assembly GCA_944989445.1. Taxonomy (NCBI): domain Eukaryota; kingdom Metazoa; phylum Mollusca; class Gastropoda; family Lymnaeidae; genus Ampullaceana; species Ampullaceana balthica. The sequence continues at coordinate 1,687,522 of CALYLW010000113.1, forward strand.
TGTATCTTAATAGTAAAATTTAAGCCTATACAAAACCATAAAAGGAAAAGGCTAGTTTGTTCTAAATTAAACGCTTTATTTTTAAAAAAACATCCAAAATAAATTATTTCTTATCCTTTAAAAAAAAATGTTGATTTTGTTTCTTACCTTTTATTGTATGTAGTATTCGTAATGTTGAAAATTTAAAATCAGTAATTAATTAAGTTATACTCATTTTAATAAATCGACACAAAAATCAATCACAAAAATAAAGAATAACATTGTGCTTGCTATGAATAAATAAATAATTATGTGAAATCAAACGCACGCACAGTTTTTAATGGGTGGTACTTTAATTGTAGTCTTAATTTTTTATATTGTAATAAAGAAATGCATATCTACAAAGTCCATTACACTCCATTTCCTGGGAAAAAAACAATAAAAAACTATGATAATTGAAAGGGACGCTGTCAACTGAAATTGACTACAGCAGCAATTACCGTATTTTTGGCCCTATAAGATGCACTTTTTTACTGAGAGGAAAATTGGTGCGTCTTATACGACGAATAGACAGTACGTATTTGGTTCAGAATCATTATTTTTCCCCGTTTTATATTCCGCAGCGTCTTATACGTCAAAAAATATGGTATTTGTTTGGGAAAAACTATCGAAAGCATTGTTTATGATAGATATTAATTTCAGTATACTATTTGCAGTGAATAATCTTTGTAATTTTATAAGAACAAAGAAAAGGTGAATATTAACTTTTGAAAGAACAAAAAATACCTTTTCTTTCAAACAGGTTCGTTAGCTAATGCTTTTGAACTTACTGTTTCAAATATAATTTTTATATACTGTTATACAGCTTTGGAACTTCGGTGTAGAAATTGATTTGCTTGTGAGCTCAATCGACCGACACGAAGAGCGAGCACAAATGGAAACATAAATTATATATTGTCGGTGAAGAATACGTTTAACACAAGAGACTTAATAGGCTCTGTCATAAGGAGAGTAAGAGGGAAAGACACGTACATTTTATTCGTAAGCAGCTAGACTTTGCGATTTTAAACTAACAAACATAAGTAACACAATTTCATTACACAATATGAAGTTGACTCGTTGTTGGATAGAATCAGCCACATAGTTGACATCCAAAAAAAGTAAATCTACAACGTGCATGAGCTTTAGCAGTCCAAAAGGGTTTGGTCTCTACGTGACTCGGCAGACGAGTAGGGTTGCGGAGCTGACCGCAGCCTGAAACTGACAATTCCTACAGGCAATGCCGAAGTCCTATATGTTAAGGTTTAGGTGCTAGTCACACATGATTACAATCACTGTACGGATCTTAGGCAGAGCATTAGATGGAATGCCGATGATGAAAACCAAAGTAACCGTTGACGGTCGGGTTATTCCGAAGCGACCGTTTCGTCCCCCTCAGTTTTTTTAGCAACGCCATTGTGCGGTGCCGGTTTAGGGCCAGAAGCGCCAGTTCGGACTAGCAAAAGGAACCGCGAAGAATGTAACGGATGCCAGCTCTGAGGAAATCTTCCGGTGGAGGTTATGCCCTAGGTAGTTAATTGAGGATCCCCAGTCTTGCGGCAGTCCTAACCATAGAGACTCGAGTGCTTTGCCAGGGTGGTGCCGAAGTGATAGCGAGTCGAAGTAGGGAAAGTTCCACCCCTCCTTATGAGGTCAATTTAGTAGGAGACATTTTGGACTTTATATCTTGGATGCCCAGGCGCCCGCTTCAGAAGCGACCTTCCGGGGGGGGGGTCTCTCAGCTGTTAGTTTCCTAAGCGTTAAGAGAGCTGACGGGGTATTTGGTGAAGACCCATGTAGAGCACTAGGCTTGGACCTGCTGATTTTCTTCCACATGTAGAATGATGAGCTTGAGCTCACACTTTCCGGAAAATCTTATACTGTTTTACGAAAGACCAAAAAGTAATAGTGCTGGCTTTACCTACAAGCTAAACAAGATATAGCTTGGGGCAACTAACAATTTTTTTAATCAGCAATTGTTATGTAAGCTTAAATGTTTTGTGACTGGTGCATTACCTATTTAGTTCAAAGTCATGAAAATTATATAAACCATAACACAGCTTCGGCAACATAACTTACAAACTTAAGTGGTTAAACTATTGACCTCTGATAGGTATATCAGTACATGTAAATTATAAACGGCAATACAGGAAAAAGGTTCTTGAAGGAGTTGTGGAAATCATAGTTACTAAGACAGTGTGTCGTTTACCTTTCAGAGGAGATAAGAAAGCAAATGGTGATTTTTTTATTACACGTATAAGTAGCAAAATGTGATCCCTGTCTAGCAAGCCACATAAAAATATTTATAAAGGATCATGTGGCACATCTTATACTGTTTATATAGTATGTAATAAATTTATTTTAAAAAATAATAAAGCACCTAAATTAAGAGACACAACCGTGCATGCTTTAGAACCTGCTGAGTACTTCAGTTCATTTATAGATTCCACTCCAACCAGTCCCATATTTATCAACTCTCTGTTATTGTGAGGTATGCTTCACCAGATAATAGGCTACCTATGAAACGTTGTCTAACTTTTCTAGAGATGGATCACCACGAAGGGAAAAAATAACTATGATGGTGCATAGCTACCTTACAAATGAGTGAAACATAGATTTTAGTAAGTATCGAGACCATGAAAATGCTTCCAATATGTATGGCAAATACAAGGGTGTACAACATTTTTTCGATATTAACAAGTATGAAATGTATATTTTTTTGCTGGTAATTTCCTGAATTTCGTTGGTGTAGCAGCAGTTTACTGTCGTTTAGATGCAGTAAGAAAATATTTGATGCTTGAATTGTTCAAGAAAATATTATTATTATTTATTTTTATCATCTGTGCAAAGAAGGGCAGTATTGTTGTCCTTCTTCAAAGATGATTAAAAGTTCTAAAATCTTTGGCAAAAACTAGATGATGGGCACATTCAAAGGCCACAAGTGCAATACTTGACAGTTATGAAAGAATAATGTTTGTGCATTGCATCAGCAGCATATTTTACTACAGAAAACGGTTAAACAAGAAAAAAGTCCATGAAAATTTATAAAACAATGGAGAAGTTTTAATTAATTTTAATATTAAATTTTTTGGGGGCGTGATGGTCAAAGGTTAGAGCCCAGTGGCATTGCGCTGGCCAAACATTCCTCCACTCGTTAGTGGTGGCTAAAAACTTGTGAACGCTACATCACTTGCCCCATAGTCCGTCATGTACTGGAAAGGGGGGTCATATTAAATTTGCGGAGTTACTTGCTGGATGAATTTCACAAGACTTATCACTGTAAGACCTCCAAATTAACGTAGATGTATGTACAAAAATGTATGCTTGACTTTCATATGGTGTAAAATTTTCCAGGGATATATTAGATCATTTTGACCAATCCTACATATTTACTCAGTTTCCAAATCGTCTGTGCCTCAACTACATGCCGCATTGATAATCATACAGTCAAACAGCTTACATTATCTGCGTTCCAACACCTCACATCATAGAATAATGGCAATCACTTTTTACTAGTCTTATATTAGCTTGCTTTGTAAGTTTAATCGGAACCGTCCGTCCAACTATTTGTTTATAATTTTTTCACGTGCCCAGTTCACGCGTTGACGCCGACCGTCACTGTTCACACCCCCTACCGTCCCTGCGCCCAGGGGAGATAAAAACCGGGGGAGATAATTCTGTTTCAGTCTGTAAATGTCGCGTTTGAACATAATCACTACTTTTAGTTATGTCTCATATATAAGGGATTTATAGTCAAAAGGTAAGCTGGCTTTGCACTTACTGTAAAATGCGTAGACTAAAAAGTAGAAAATTAGTGCATTTTTAATATAAGACTAGTTTTTAAAAAGTGTTTTTAAGGTTAATTATTTGTAAACAGTTCCTAGCGTTCTGTTTCCTTCCTTTGATTTCATCGATTTGTTCAACTATTTTGACTTAATCCTGTTTAGACCGGCTTTAATTTTTTTAAATAACTGCACATCTAGATTTTAAAGATCAGTCAGTCGCAAAGTTAAGGGCAATTGGAAACAACAGAAACAGTCTCTTCTCTTGACGTGAAAAGTCAATTCTAATTTATTATCTTTCAAACATTTATTTAGCGAGTCGCAAGTGATGATTTAATGACATATTGGGTATAAATACCCACAAAAACTGGTTTGAGATAGACGTTCTATTATAGAAAAAAAAACAAATAATAATTTTTGACGTTCAGTAAAAACAACTACAATCGAAATACTATTTTTAATTAAAGAAACTTATCTCGTTACTCCAGTAATTAAGAAAAATATGTTTTAAAAAAACGTATTTGCTTACCTAATTTTGCTAAACAAAACAATACGAATGCAAGTTTTAGTGTATCCATTTTACTTTTAACTTAACTGCTTTCATACAAGCCACTCCTCTCCCTTTTAAATGAATCTTTTACTAGATCTCACTAACTTTATACCACGCACACAGCGAATATAAGGTCCAATATCAATAGTGTCATTGAATGTCAACAGCCATTCATAAGACGAAAACAATGACTTTCAAAAGAAATTTCTGAAAGAAGTGAACCGGTCTGCTTGTACTGTTTTGAAAACGCCAAGTGCTTGCATTATTGACATTCCTTTTATTGATCATCGTCACTTGTTTTTGTACAAAGATCGATGCCGAAAATATCGTTACGTGAAAAATACTCTGCAATACTCAATTTTTAAAAGTATGCAATTGTCTTTAAAATTAAGTTTTTTTATAAATGTTCTATTACTTATAATAAGTTGCAAAATATTTTTTATAAAGAATTTTTTTTCTTAATCGAAATAGACATGGCTTAATTCTTTGCATTTTGTAAATGGACAAAAAATGGTAATTTACTTTTTGTTGGGAATTCATCGCCTATATATAATATATATATATATGTATATATATATATATATATATATATATATATATATATATATATATATATATATATATATATATATATATATATATATATATATATATATTATATATATATATATATATATATATATATATATATTAGGGCCGCGGAAATTAACGATTAATTTCTCGATTATTCGTTAAAACTTTTTAACCATTAACAATTTTTTAAACGATTAATCGACACACGAATTATAAATGTACTGGAATTAAAAAAGTAAAATATTTCGCCCGATAAATATAAAATAATTACCGAACGATTACACGAACATTTTTGTTCTAAACTATTGACTTAGGTGAATGTTCAAAATGTTGATAATGTTTGTTTCCACTGAGAGAAATCGTTTGCCTACCATGCAATGCTCCCTCTAAGTCTAAGTTTCGTTGTTCCGTGTGCAAAGTGTAAAGAAACAACTCGTGTGCAAAGTTGCACAACGTCCATTTTTTGTGCAATATTTTACAAAATTTACTGAGTGGTGATTCTAAACTCCTGCTAGGCATGGTAACATAGCGCAGCGGAGCTGCTTAAAGGGAACATTGCTGCCATGGTTCTAACGCTTGGCTTACATATTACTTGCAAACCTAACATCGATTACAGTATCAGAAACTTCAGTTACACAATCTACAGCTATGTGAACGATTGTCAACAAAACTCGCTCATCAATTAGACCAAATAATGTCAATACACTTGTCTTTGTGCGTGGTTAATAGATGACATATAAAGGAGACATTCCAGTGTTATGTAGATTTTCAACAAGAACGTCTAATAAGTGTAACTTATGAGGTCAAGATTTAAATTTTTTACTTTAATCGAAATTAACGATTAATTAATCGTTAATTTTTCAAAAGTTAACGATTAATTTTGAATTAACAGCCCTAATATATATATATATTTGGGGACAGCCGAATATCCGGAATGCTCGATATTCGTACCGGTTATCGGGTTTTTCGCCACTATCCGGATTCTTCAAATACTTATGGCAGATCTAGATAATATTCGGATATCAAATGTAGTAAAGAACTTTTGAAATAAAATTAAATTAATATTAAGAAGTTTATAAACAATTATATACAAATTAAAAAACAATAACAAGAAATAAGTACATTCAACAAGAATGGATAGTGAGAGAGCATTCAGCACAGTGGGGCAGATAAATGATGATAAGCGTTCTCTCTTGTCGCTCAACAAACTTGGGATGTTATTGTTCCTGAAAAAGAATTTGGGTATGACGAACACATAATTTTTCGAAATTTGAAAATTCAAGAAACAAACTACAATTTGAAGGTACAATTACTGCTGTACCATGTTACATATTACTACTAACTACTAACTAGTAACTTCTTTATTTACTCATGTCATTAAATTATTTTCATTGTTATAGCTCATATATTAATTTCATGTTAAAAAATACTAATTCTAAGTTTAATTTGTAATTATTAGTTTATACTATAAACCATAACTTTATAGTTAAACAGGAGCCTTGGAAACAGGCTGAGAGTTGGCTTTCGTTTTTAACTTCTTTGTCATGGACTAGTACGTTGACTGTGGTCAATCATTCATAACTTTCAATTCATTATTTACATTTAAACATTTTAATTATATCATATAATTTATACCATTGTAACATTTTTATATTCTTTGTTGTTTTTCCGTTAAACTTTAAATGGCAGTTGCTATTGTGATTTGATTTGCGAACTTAAAAATAAAAATGTTGCTTGTCTCTATAACACGTGTTATATCTTATCCAGTCTTATAATTTTAAAACTCTAGTCTATTGTGTATATTATAATTATACAAATAAGTTAAGTAACATATTAAGTTATACATTAAATTATAAATATATAACAAAATAAACAAATTTACAACCGTTGATCATGAAATCATTCAAATACATGCAAAATATATTAAAAGAATCAATTTCAATAGGAGAAAAATATATTAAGTTAAAAAGTTACAAGTATAGATATTACTTTACTGCATAAGATAACAAACTAAGTTAACAAACAGCGTATTAAACTTAAATCGTCTGAATAAAAGAACAGTTTAATTATGGCTCTCGGTCACGACTTCTTGTACTTGTACATCCCACTACACACTCAGTACAACACTGTTCGTTGAACTTCGTTCAAGTTCGTTCAATTATTTCATTGTAAAATGTTGTAATGGCGGTGAGACTCCAATCAGGCTTTTAAATAGGTAATTGTATAATATAAAAACAGGGTATTAATATTATTAAAAATCTTCATCGTTCACGTTGACAATGTCACAAAGTGTAAAGCTTTTTACTCTCCATTTTTAGGATAATAAATATTTTAATAAATAATATTAAATATTAGATATAAAGTTGTAAAGTACACCCTATTAGCTCTTACAATTAAATGTGGATATATCCGGATACGAAATCAGGATTCGGTAAATAGTAAAAAACCATATATATATATATATATCATTAGTATACGAGATCGATTTGGGTTAGCATTGACCTCAGGTGGATGACGTCACTGTCAACTCCATCTACTTCCGATTCATTATACTCCCGTAACCTGTAAGTGGGGAAAAGATGGCGTACTTCTGTTTCAGGTGGGTGGGGGCAAAGATGGCGACCGAGTCCTGTGGTGTCTTCTTATCTTATCAATACAGACGCATCTTCTATGCAGAAGATCTGTTGGCAAGTGATGCAGCGATCACAGGCCACGGCTTTGTGGGTTCCACGCATTACCCAGCCGCCTAACTAGTGTTAGGTAACCATTCGGAGCTGGGTGACTCAGGGACGCCCTAGGCCCGGGAACAAATCCTTGCCTTGACATACATGGATTCGAACCCGTGACCATCGGTACGCCAGTCGAGCGCGCTGCCACTCGACCACCGCGTCCCCACGTGTTGGTGAATACATTATGTACATGAGGTCACGATGTGTTGGTGAATAAATTATGTTCATGAGGTCACGTGATAATGACTTTTCCAAATTTGTAAAATATTTATTTTGTATTAAGGTTAATAAGCATGTATTTTACTAAAAGTTTAAATGATTTTAGTTAGTTCCCTTTCTTATGATGTGTTATATTTTTAAAAAATTTATTGTGCATTGTATTTACTTATTGAGTTAGCTTGTTTCTATTGAATTATTGAGTGATTCTCAATGTTTAATATTATTTTTTTACATGTTTAATCATCTAATAGGCATTGTATATGTTCTTTTTAGAATTTAATTATGGAGTGGTTATTTTTTTATTTAATCTAAAATTACGACATCACAATGTAAAACAAATACAAGTATAATTCATTTTCATTTTGTATTATTTTTTTTTAAAATCACAGGCTTCATCTAATAACTGTTGATATCATCCGAATCTAACGTTCTTTTAATGGAGTCTGGCTCGTAGTCCCTTGGTGTATATCGCAAAAGGGCTCTCCGTTCATCTGTTAATATTTTGGCTCGATGAAATCGGAGAACCCACCGCCGAATATTAGAAGAGGTGACGTTGATTAATTCTACCTGAGTGAGGACACTTCAAAGTACATTTTGGAGTTGGTCATCGACCAACTCCTGGAACGTTTGATTGTCACCAAGCATTTGGTTAAGGTGGTGTACATTTTTTGAGTGATATGTCAACTCATTCTAGGTACAAAGATAAAAATATAATTTTATAAAAATCCATATAAAATAGAAGTAATCAAATACAACGACTACCCATTTAATGATGGATCCTAGGTGGAAACATCCCTTTACGGCTCTTATCGGGAGCGGGAAGATCGTGTTTGTAAAAAAGATGTTGACACATTTATCAGCCATGGTCGACCCCACCCCAAAGGAAATAATATGGTGTTACGGTGAATGACAACAGATATACGAGACCTTGAAAGGCGTTCAATTTAATGAAGGACTACCTGACATTGATCAGTAGTCAGAGGGTGATTAACGTCGACGGCTGGTGGTAATTGATGAATTAATGTCTGAAACAGATGACAAGATTACAAAATTGTTTACTAAAGGTAGTTTCCACCGAGACATATTATTCAAAACTTATTCGGTAAAAATAAAGAAGAAATAACCATACGTCTCAATTCGTACTATTTAAAAAACCCCGAGACCGATCACATATTACCCATCATGCGAATTAAATGTATCATGGTCGCGTTTCTATCTTCAAAGACGCTACAACCGCTCCCCATGCTTATTTGTTTCTCGACCATCGACAAGAGACCCCGGATCAGCTGAGATTACACACTTCTATTCTTCCTCACGAAATACAAGTTGTGTATACCCTTAAATAAGAATGTCAGAAACATTGAAAAGACACGGATAAATTTTACGTTTCTTGTGTCGGGCTAATTCACCCGAGGTAAAAGATGTTGTTTAAAAACGCATACCTTCAACTCATACAAACTCTATGCGTATGCTGTCACAATGTTTTAAAAGGTAAAGTACCACTTACACCCTCTCAGAAGTGGCGTTTGCACCGCCACAAAACAAGTCTTAGAAAAGTCACCAAAAAGAAAGTGTCGATCAAAAGACGGAAATAGCTCTTAGATTTATGGGTGCGCTGCTGGGTCCTTTTTTAAAAGTGCTCAGAGGAATATTGAGTTTGTAACTCTGGCCAAGAAAATGATTTTGATCGATCCTCGTATACTAGATTATGTGAATAAAAAACCCATGTACCACCCGATGGGCTAAATGATAGCCTCCGAGAAATGGTAGTACAAATGCAAGAAATTCTAAACAGAGAAGATTTGTAACCACGTGACAAAGTATGGCAATATCAACAATAATTACAATTTTATACAAATAGGCTCGACACAGACACAAACTCCTAGGATTAGTGGATACAATTACACCACAACTACAACCATCACCTGCCCAATAATCAAACAATTTTCCACCCGGAACCGATCAATATCAACAACAAGAACACTTATCTATCACTCCACAGGAGCTTAAAAGCGAAGACGTTGGTGAAATTCTTGATTCGTCTAATACAAAAAGATATTCGAACGACGGCGCTGATGATAGTACTAAAGAGATAGATTGAGCAACTCCGGTTAAACGTACCATAGGTAAAAAGTGTAAAATCCCAACCCCAGTGAAATGGGAAGGTGGTAACTAGACATAATCCCAGTCGTATAGATAACCTCCAACTAAACATCAGTAGTAAGAAATCTAAAATACCAACACCAGTAAAGTGGGAAGGATGAAATCAACTTTAAAAAAAGAAATAAACAACCCCTAAAAACAAAGTTTTTGACTGTAAATACCTTATATATGAGACAGAACTTAAAGTATTGATTATGCTCCAACGTGACAAACATTTACAGCCTGAAACTGAGTGAACTCCTGGTGTTAAACACGAGATGTGGTCACCGATGGCTGGCATTAAGCCAAGTGACCCTTAAAATGTAAACATCTGCTACATATATTTTTAAATAGATAAACTAAAAATGCATTAATTTAATTACGGTACGTTCGATCCATCTGAAATTTTGATACGATGGATTGTTAGGTGACACGGCTCCATGTACCAAATTTCAGCTCGATGGCTTCACGGAAAGTGAGTCATTTTTGACTTTTGTTTTTCCGCCAGCCCGCCTGCCCGACGACGATTGACAGACAGAGAGAGAGACAGAAAGACAGAGAGAGAGACGCCGGTGAAGTTAATATAAGGGATTTAAAAAATACTACGATTCAAGTAGACCCGTGGCTTATGGAGGAGCTGTGGCTTTGCCACCCTACCTTTCTGTCACACATTGGATATGGTTTGTCTTAAAATAATTTAGAACCACTCAATAATTCAATAGAAACAAGATAACTCAATCTATATATATAAAAAATTAAAGTATGTCTGTGTGTGTGTGTGTGTGTGTGTGTGTGTGTGTGTGCATGTCCTTTATAGCTGACTAAACCATTCATCTGATCGTCATGACATTTTTGGAGACTGTTAAGTACCTACCTGGGATGGTAACTGGCATTTTTTTTCTTCTAAATTTAACACTCATGGGGCACCGGGGCCCATAATGTTATTTTTTGCTTATATGAGCTACATAAATATTAGTTTAAGCGCTAGCTACTGTGTAAATTATTGGATCTTAACCAAACTTTGTATATGACAACTTGATAGCCAATATTAAAATACTATACTGCACTGAACTCTTAATAGTCCTTCCTTTGGGGCTGGGGGCCCAAAAAGCCCCATTTCTTAAACGTTTAAGATTTTATTCACCATTCAGTCATTAACAATCTTGACAAATAATGACACATGTATCCATTATTATACAAATTGAAATGAAAAGGGGTCTTGAATTTTATATCTTGCACTGAATGGGCCCCGGGGCCCTTAATGTCTTTTTTTGCTTATATAAGATATATAAAAATTAGTTTATGCGTTAGCTACTGTGTAAATTATTGGATCTTAACCAAAATTTGTATATGACAACTTGATAGCCAATATTAAAATACTATACTGCACTGAACTCTTAATAGTCCTTCCTTTGGGGCTGGGGGCCCAAAAAGCCCCATTTCTTAAACGTTTAAGATTTTATTCACCATTCAGTCATTAACAATCTTGACAAATAATGACACATGTATCCATTATTATACAAATTGAAATGAAAAGGGGTCTTGAATTTTATATCTTGCACTGAATGGGCCCCGGGGCCCTTAATGTCTTTTTTTGCTTATATAAGATATATAAAAATTAGTTTATGCGTTAGCTACTGCGTAAATGAATGGATCTAAACCAAAATTTGAATACAAAAACTTGGTAGCCCATATTAAAATACTATAGGGCACATAACTTCAAATGTCCATTACTTTGGGGCCGGGGGCCCCCAATGTCTTTTCTTCGTATAAGTTTAATGTATTCTCCCCCATTCAAGTTTTCACGATCTTGAGGAATATATCTATGAGGAAACTTAATTAAATGAAAAGGTTTTTGAAATTTACATCTATCACCAAATGGGCACATGGGCCCTAAATGTCTATTTTTTCTTATATATTTTATATAAAATCAAAGTATGTCTGTGTGTGTGTGCATGTCCTTTATAGCTGACTAAACTATTCATCCGATCGTCGTGAAATTTTTGGAGACTGTTGAGTACCCACCTGGGATGGTAACTTGCAACTTTTTTTCTAAATTTAACACTCTTGGGGCACCGGGGGCCCATAATGTCATTTGTAGTTTACATGAGCTATATAAAACTTAGTTTAAGCGCTAGCTACTGTGTAAATTGTTGGATCTTATCCAAACTTTGTATATGGTAATTTGATAGCCAATATTAAAATACTATAGAGCACTAAACTGCTAATAATCATTCATTTGGGGCTGGCGGCCCATAAATTCACATTTCTTGAACGTTTAAGATTTTATTCACCATTCAGTCATAAACAATCTTGACAAATTATGACACATGTATCAATTATTATACAAATTTAAATGAACAGGGGTTTTGAACTTTATATCTTGCACAGAATGGGCCCCGGGGCCCTTAATGTCTTTTTTGGTTATATATGATATATAAAAATTTGTTTATGCGTTAGCTACTGAGTAAATGAATGGATCTTAACAAAAATTTGAATACAAAAACTTGGTAGCCCATATTAAAATAATGTAGGCACATAACTTCAAATGTCCATTCCTACGGGGCCAGGGACCGCAAATGTCTTCTCCTCGGATACGTTTAATGTATTTTACCCCACTCAATTTTTCAATTTTTCACGATCTTGAGGAATATATCTATGAGGAAACTTAATTAAAATGAAAAAGTTTTTGAAATTTACATCTTTCACCGAATGGGCCCACGGGCCCCTAAATGTCGTTTTTTTCTTTATATTAGCTGTATAAAAAATTAGTATTATATTAAAATACTGAGAAAATTAATGTATCTTGGCCCATTTGAGTATATAAAAAATCATGGGTCTATATTATATTACGATAGGGCACTGAACTCCTAATTTTCATTCCGACGGGGCAGGGGGCCCAAACTGTCTATTTTAGTAAATGTTTAATATTTTATAGTCCATACAAATTTTTTAACAATATTGAGAAATATATATAAATGTATGTATTTTGAAATTTTTTTCAAATGAACAAATGTTTCGCACTTTATTGCTTGCAATAATTGGTCCCTTAATGTCGTTTTTTGCTTATACGAGCTTTATAAAAAATAGTTTATGCGTTAGCTACAGAGTAAATGATTGGATCTAACCAAACTTTGTATACAAAAGCTTGGTAGCCCATATTAAAATACTTAAAGTTTCTGAACTTTTCATGTCGATTTCTTCGAAATTGACATCTCGCACCCAATAGCCCCGGGCCCCCTTTATGTCCTTTTATTTCACTATATCTATACTTATAAAAATCAAAGTATGTCTGTGTGTGTCTGTGTGTGTGTGTGTGCATGTCCTTTATAGCTGACTAAACCATTCACCCGATCGTCATGAACATTTTTGAGACGGTTTAGTATGCTCCCGGATTGGTAACTGGCAACTTTTTTACGAAATTTAACACTCATGGGGCGCTGGGGCCCCATAATGTCATGTTTTGCTTAAATGAGCTAAATAAAAATTAGTTTAAGCGTTAGCTACTGTGTTAATTAATGGATCTTAACTAAACTTTGTAAATAAAAACTTGACAGCCAATACTAAAATACTATAGGGCAATATACTCCTAATGACAATTCCTTCGGGCCTGGGGCCCAAAATGCCATTTTTCTTCAACTTTTAAGAATTTATTTCCCATATATTTATTAAAGACCTTGAAAAATAATGATAAATGCATCCATTATTATCCATATTGAAACGAACAGATGTTTTGAAATTTATGTCTTGCAAATAATGGGCCCTGGGGCCCTTAGTGTCGTTTTTTGCTTATATAAGCTATTTAAAATTTAGTTTATGCCGTAGGTACTAAGTGAATGAATGAATCTTAACCAAACTTTTTTTTCAAAAACTTGGTATCCCATATAAAAATACTTAAGGGCACATATCTTCTAATGTCAATTTCTTCGGGGCCGGGGGCCCCAAATATATTTTTCGTATATGTTTAAGGTATTTTTCCCATTCTCGTTGTAACTATCTTGAGAAATATATATCCATGATGAAACTAAATTAAAATGAAAAGGTTTTTGAAATTTACATCTTGCACCGCATAGGCCCGGGGGCCCCTTAATTTCGTTTATTTTTCCTATATTGGCTAGATAAAAAAATTAGTTTAAGTGTTAAATAATTCAAAAATAACTAGATTTTTACCAAACTTAGTATACAAAAACTTTAGAGCCTATATTACATTACTATAGGGCACTTAACTCATAATGTCCCATTCCATCGGAGTTGGGGGCCCCAAATGTCTTATTAACTGAACGTTATTAATTGCATTACCCATTTAATTTTACACGATATTGAGAAATATAGCTTAAGTACAATAGCAATAAAAAAATATAACGTATCACTCATTTTGGGCCGGGGCCCTTAATATCGTTTCTTCTTTTGTAAACTTTTCAAGTATTAATTTATTTATATATATATATATATATATTATATATATATATATATATATATATATATATATATATATATATATATATATATATATATATATATTAGCGTACACCCGTCAAAAATGACGGAAGTTTTCAGCTGAAATCTATTAATTTTATAAAAAATGCACTTTTTTTAGGGCGCCTACGGCGCCGACCTTTTTCAAAAGCCCAACTAACTTGTCCTTGTTTGATAAATACGAAATAATAAACTTTCTGAAATGCACAAAAAGTATTTTATAATAGGGGTTGAAGGGCGCCTCCGGCGCCCATTTTTTCTTTCAGTTTTTAACTTAAACCAAAATTAAATCCTCTTTTTACATTGATCCCTTTTCCAAAATTAAAATATGAGTGAAAACAATGACTTCAAATAATATTTTTTTCACACCTTTTGATGCTTTGGTGCAGTAATTTGGTTTTCCCTGCTTTCTAAAATTAGTAGCGTCAGGACAGACTGACTGACTTGCGTGACAATTGCAATTTATATAGTTTTATAATTATATATTTATATATTAATTTTGTTTGTGTGTGTATGAATGTTCTTATAGCTGTCTAAACCATTCACGATCGTCTTGATTCAATTTTCATAGTAGGTTGTGTATGCTAACGGTATGGTATCTATCCTACTTTTTTCTAACCAACATTTTTAATGCCTCTCATTTTGGGGCGCCGGGGCCCAAAATTGTCATGTTTTGTTATAACGAGCTAATAAACAATTAGTTTAAGTCTTCAGCTATGTGTAATTTTATTGGATCTTAACCAAAATTTGTATTTGACAACTTGTTAGCCATTATTAAATAATATAGGGCACTAAACATGCTATATTCATTCCTTTGGGATGGGGGCCATTATATTCTCATTTTCTTAAACGTTTAAGATTTTTTTACCTTTCAGTCATTACAATAAACTTTTCATAATTATGAACACTGTATCAATTTTTATACTATTTGAAATGAATTGGTAGTTTTGAACTTTTCTAATCTTCGCCAGATTGGGCCTGGCGCTGCTGAATGTCGTTTTTTATATTTATTTGAGCTATATAAAAAATTAGTTCTACGTTAGCTAACTTTGTAAATGAATAAGATCTTCACCAAAACTTTTCATTATAAAAACTTGGTAGCCTATATATTATAAAATTCTATAGACAATGAACTTCTATGCCTATATCTTCGCGGCCGGGGCCAAATTTCTTTTTTCGTTTATGTTTAAGTTATTTTTCCTATTTACTTTTTACAGAGCTTGAGAAATATGCACACATTAAAATGATACTAAAATGAACAGGTTTTTTGATATTGAACTCTTTCAACGAATGTGACTCGGGGCCCTTTATGTTTTTATTTCCACTTATTTTAGGTATATAAAAAGTAGTTGAAGAGTTAGATATTAAGAAATATTAACTAGACTTTTGACAAACTTAGAATATAAAACTTATGTGGCGATATTACTATATCACAGGGGCCAATTATGGGCAAGATGTAAAGTTCAAAACACCTGTTCATTTCAATTTGTATAATAATGAATACATGTGTCATTATTTGTCAAGATTGTTAATGACTGAATGGTGAATAAAATCTTAAACGTTTAAGAAATGAGTACAATGGCAATAAAAAAAACGATAATATAACTCATTTTGGGGCCGGTGCCCTTAATGTCGTTTCTTCTTTTGTACGCTATTTAATTATTTATTTATTTATCCGTTTGCTATGAAACTTGGATTTTTTTTTCACACTTCCACGAAGGTTTCTTCAGAATTGTTTTAAAACATACCACTCATTGGTTTGTTTAAATTTATTCCTTTTTACTTTGATCGTTGCAACGCACGACGGGTCTGCTAGTAATTATATAAATGTACAATAAATTAACACAAATTTGAGACATCTTTAAGAAAGGGAAATAACAGAAATCATTTAAACACTTAGTGTTATGACACTAATTTAAAATAAAGGTGAAATAACTACAGTCATTTAAAAACTTAGTCAATTACACGTTTATCGCCCATTATCCTTTAAAAATAAAATATGACAAGTCATTATGACGTGACCTCATGTACATACTTTATTCACTACCACCACATTACCCGGTAGCAATGTTTACTTCCTCCTACTTTAAACGGAAGTACGCCATGTTGGCCCCATCCACCGGAAAACGGAAGTACTTGGAATCGGAAGTAGGTAGAGATGGGAGTGACGCCATCACCTCGGGAAAGTAGGTCAAAGGTCACTCGCCTCTGATGTGGGAGTCAATACGAAATTGATCGAGTATACTACTTATGTTATATACCTATAATTAAAATGAAACTTTGTTTGTTTCTTTGTTTGCAGTGGGTAAGTTTTTAATTGTTACGCATAAGTTTCACATGGATTCATGGATCTCGATCAGAATCGGCACATATATTCAACATTATCAAGGTCAAAATCTAGAGAGGTTTTTAACTTTACATCAGTCACCGTTTGGGGCCGGGGTCCCTTAATTTTTAATTTAAATTGTGAGTAAATTGCGAATGAAAATTTAGATAATTATTTTAATAAACAGAGAGTTATCTTCCCTTTTTTATCCGAAACTTCTACAAATAGTAACAAAATATTTAGCTTTTAATTTAATTTTATATTCTAGAACTGAATTGTAACCATTTAAAATCATTTAAATATAAAACTATATAATTTGCAATTGTCACGCAAGTCAGTCAGTCTGTCCTGGCGCTACTAATTTTAGAAAGCAGGGAAAACCAAATTACTGCACAAAAGCATCAAAAGGTGTGCAAATTAAATATGCGCTGTAAAAAAATATTAAATGACGTCATTGTTTTCGCTAATATTTTAATTTTGGAAAAGGGATCAATGTAAAAATAGTATTTGATGATGGTTAATTATAAATAAAATAAAAAACAAAGGGGGCGTTGTAAAGGATTCAACTTAGGAATTAAACGATTTGCTTTTTCTGCCTGTTCAGTAGTATCGAAGACGTGTTCTACAAGTTGAATCGGACCTGGTACAGCAAATTGAAATCGCTACATTTCATGCCATGCATTCTTAAAACAGCCTCGATATCTTGAAGTGCTTTTTCTGCTACATATCCATCGAAGTGTCTTATATAATCTGATTTTAAAAAACTCCCTATAAATTTCGAACAGAGCGCCTGGATTTTTGGGTGAATTGAAAATACAGATCAATGCAAATGTGAATCACATCTGCGACGGCATACAAACATTACATGCTTCATCTAAGCACCATTCCCATTCTGAGTAATCTTCAAGAAGATTTCTTTTAATAGCAGCTCTTTTGAATTATTCTTGAACCACTCCATCAACTGATTTTATATGTCCAAAACGTTGGGCGCCTCGAATATATTGAAGCAATAATCTGAGGTAAAATCTCTCATGATCTTTTTGACTAACTGCATACATACGTGATAAAACTTTATCTCCTCCCTTTTGTCTCACTTTCCACATAATTCTTGTTTTATCAAAAACAAAGTGTTTTGGAATTTCTGTGTACAAATATTGCCATGTATTTTCGTTGTGCTTATTTAATTTAAACAATGCTGTCAGATGTGTGAATCGAGTATCAGCTCTCTCAATCGCTTGATTTTCTCGTCCTTCTTGAAAATAAACCATTTGTTCATCAGGAAGGTGAACGGCAAGACGATAAACAATGTGTGAACGATCGTGCATTGGATTTTGAAGAAGTCTCCAAATCGCTTCTGGAGCGCAGACATATCGTGCATCAATAAAAAAAAATTTTCGTCATGTACAATCTCATTTTTTGAATTCAATTCGACTGAGGCACAATCATAACCTTTATAAATATATTTGTAAATATATTTAACTAGTTTGTGCTGCGGCGCCGTGGCGCCTGCGGCGCCCCCCTTTTTTAAAGGGCGTCTACGGCGCCCACCTTTTTCAAAAGCCCAACTAACTTGTCCTTGTATGATAAATATGTAATATTAAAATTTCTTGAATGTACATGAAAGCATTTTATAATAGTTTTTTTTTATTTTTTATGTCAAAAGCCCAAGTAACTTATCCTTGTATGATAAATACGTATACAAATTTTTACAGTGCTAATCACCACACCATTTTTTAACTATTCTTAGAAGGCAGCGCACCAAATTACTGCACCAAAAAATAACGATTTGAGTCAATCAGCACTGCTTACAACGCAAAATTTAAAAAAGAG
This sequence comes from Ampullaceana balthica, assembly GCA_944989445.1. NCBI lineage: Eukaryota > Metazoa > Mollusca > Gastropoda > Lymnaeidae > Ampullaceana > Ampullaceana balthica. Next base: position 1,706,167 of record CALYLW010000113.1, read on the forward strand.
CAGAGTGATTTCCCTTAACGTTAGGCGGCAGTGATAATTGAGCGTAAATATATAATATATGGCCTTAATATATTGACATGATTCTACGTTGATATGACAATTATATTTACGTTTAAGGAATTTATTATAAGGAACAACAAAACGATTGTCGACAGTCCAATTTCCTAATGCAACTTTTATTCCTTCACGTCTTCGATAAATAGGATAACCATCAACTTCTGCAATAGTATGTGGAGAAAATTGTTTCGGAAATTTCTTGATGCATTCTATATTTCCATACACGGTGCATTTGTATTTTGATCACTGCACGGACCATGTATCATTGTATGAATGACTGTATCATACAGCTTTGGTTCATGATTACGATCAGGTATTTCAGCACAAATAAAACGATCAATCTTTTCAGCTGTGTTAATTTTACAATACGGCAAGAATAAAGAGCATGTGCGCGTGAGGAAGTCCTCGTTTCTGAAACTTATGTGTATACACATAAGCTTTAATATGTCTCTATTCATAACCATATCTTGAATGAGTGATTTTAATTTGATTTTGAAGATGCGTGCAACTAAATCCGGTCTATCACTCGGCTGTTGACCTTCGAATAGGTTGTCTCGAATTCCTGGCCATTTGGATTGCATGTCATAGTTATAAAGAGATCAGGTTTGCCTTGTGTTGCAACAATTGCCATTGCATCATGGAATTTTTCTCTCATGTTTCGGGCTGATCCTTGAAAAGATGATGGCACAATCACCATACGACCAACAGATGTTCCTTGTCGAACTGCTGCATCATTAAGATAATCCATCAACCCTCTATATTGTTCAACACGCAAACGGCTTTGTTGATTTCTAATGAAATTAAGATTATTTGCCTCGACATGTAGATGAGAATCAACAGCCCACTGTTGAAATAATTTTCCGCCATGTAGTATAGGATTAAATCTAATGACTCTGATTGCTATTTGAGCAACTTTCCATTTTAGAACCGATATATGAGTTCTTACTCTACGACGTCGATTTTCAAGATTTATTTGCATATTTGGCTGCCAGCCAGCCTCACCAAAAGGATAGAACAAAACATATATCATTGGATCTAAATATGGACTCAGAATATTTAAATTTATTATAGGTTGATCTGCATCTCGTGGATATACTCTAAAATCTCTTTCAAACGTAGGCTCACCATCAGCGGAACGAAATATCATAGCCACTTCGTCGACAGTCGGTAAATTATATCGTCGTCGATCAGTGTTGCGGTCACGTCAAAAGGCCATGTTGACAGTTGGTAACGAATGATTATTTTGTTCTGCTCGCTCTTTCTCTTCTTGTTCAATTTTACCTAGCATACGATACGCTTTTGCTTAAATGTTATTCTGTCGAATTATTTCATCTACATGTTGTATGACGTTTGCATTCAGTCTTTGATTTGCTTGATGTTGCATTCTTTGAGCGTTTGCCATTGCAGAATCAATAACAAAAAGTTGACAATAGTTTCGTTGAGCTCCATCTTCTGGATGCAAATGCCCAGTCCGATGACAAATTTGTCTATTAACTCGGAATACATTTGGCCCATGTCCAGATAAATGATTGACATGTGCGCCCATTGAGGCAAATGATAAAGATGAATTATATGTTCTTATGTTTTCATGAAAATTTCGATAATGTGGATGTGCTGGATTACTAAAAATTTCTTGAAGACATAGGGGGAAATCTCGTCTTTGTTGAACATCTACCTCCAGCAAAACAGTTCCCTTATGGCAACAATATTGAAATGTTCCATCAGATGATTTTTCAGCGGGAAAATTCAGAGATGCACAATAATCACATTGTTGATCCATAACGCCACAGCTATGAATTTCCACTTCGTTTTCGATAAATATGTCATTTGTTGGGATAGTAGGACGATGTCTGATTCTTGACGTTTGAATTTGTGACGCAAGTCTATTGGCACGGGATCTCTGTTGTCGTGCTCCTTCTTGTGCTCGCCGAGTTTCCACCTGCTGATTTGATTCTTTCAATCGTCGATTGGCACGGGATCTTTGTTGTTGTGCTGCTTTTTGTGCTCGCCGAGTTGCCACCTGCTGATTTGATTCTTCCAAGCGTCGATTGGCACGGGATCTTTGTTGCTGTGCAGCTTCTTGTGCTCGCCAAATTGCCGCCTGCTGATTTGATTCTTGCAATCTTCGATTGGCACGGGATCTTTGTTTTCGTGCTGCTTCTTGTGCTTGCCGAGTTGCCGCCTGCTGATTTGATTCTTCCAATCGTCGATTGGCACGTGATCTTTGAATTCTAGCTGAAGCTTGCACTCGTGGTGCCGCTGTTTGTTTTGACTGTGGCGTTATCTCCATCTTCCTTGTCGTTCACGATTCATTCGCGCAACACGTTCCTCTCGAGTTTTGTTATTTATGTAAGAGTACAAATTAAGTACAAACCATTGCATAGATTTTATTTTGTGGAAAGTCCCGTCTTTGTTGACCATCTACATCCAGCATAACAGTTCCCATAACTATGGCAGCAATTTGTATGCAAGCTGTTCGAAAAGAGTTATTTTTGGTGCATTAATTTTTTTCAAGTTTTATTTTAGCGTTGTGCATTCTAAGAGAAAAAAGAAAGGTATCGTGTTGGTTTCAAGATTAACAGAGCGTGTGATATTTCTCGCCGTAAAATATTATGTGACGTCATTGTTTGAGCTATATTTTAATTTTGGAAAAGGGACATTTTGAAAAAGCTAATGATTTAAAAAGAGCCGTTTATAGTTTGGCTGATATTATATAGTTTGGAATATTACCCACAAATGTGATCCACATCAAGCACATCTGTGGTTTGAAGCAGTTTAAGCTTTATTGATGATTATGACTTCTCAGTTTTTTCACCCATTTGTCAATACATTATTTCCACAACATTACCAAAAATGTAAAATTAAAATGTAATTTTTAGACATGTCAATAACAAAGAACTATTCATTTTGCATGAAACGTAGTAAGCAAAGTTTGTCACAGGATAACAGAAAAGATTAAATTATCAACTGTTTATCATATTTACAATTTAATATAAACGTGTTAGTAATTCACATAAACGTTTTTATTATTGTCAAGTCAGCACCTTTTCAAGATCTATTATGACTCGTCAGTTTATGCGCCCATTGGTCCATTCATTATTACCTTTACATTATCAAAAACATGTAAATAAAAATTGTAACTATTTACAAATATGAATAACAACAAACTATTTATTTTGCATGAAACCCTTGAAGTAAAGTTAATTACTGGATAAAAGAAAATATTAATGCATCAACAGGTAATCGTATATAAAATTTAATATACACGTTTTAGGAAATATAAAAAACGTTTTCATTATGTCAAGTCAGCACCCCTTCCAGTTCTTTATTAAAAGCAAATATCTTGTTAGTCAGAATTAGTCTAAGACGCATTAAAATATTACATATGAAAAAAAATTTAAAAAAACTATCGTGGGGAGGAGTCCGATTTTGAAATATGTTATTATTTTAAACATACAAATATGCGATCTCAAAGTTTATAAAAGAAAAACAAACGCTAAACTGAAGCATAAGTTGACAAATTTCATTTGCAGTAATAAATAATGGCTTTGTAGTTCAAAACGCATCGAAACTTGACAACCAAACGACAACCAATTGTAAATTTCATAAACCGAAAAACGAATGTTATATATTAATATAGAAAATTAAATATGATAAACATACACAAAAACGGTCATTTAATACAAAAAATAATAATAATATTAATCACATCAAATAAAACATGGCTCTTTTAACTTCGTTCCCTTCACACATTAATAAAAGCTGAAATAATGACGTCATGACACAATATTTTATGGGGAGAAACTTGT
>CALYLW010000114.1:0-85744 GCA_944989445.1 Ampullaceana balthica
TGAAGAAGAAAACACATCAACATAAGTAAAATTGACTTGTTACTCCACATAATGCAGGAAGGCAATCATTATATACATTGTGTAAATATATAGTTTTTAATCATTGATACCGTTTTTATTCTACAAGCAACATTTTTAGAAACCCATAGTTTCAGTCATTTGACGGAAGAAGGTACATAAATGAAGATAAATAGTTACCGCCACCCACGACCATCAAGACCAGTGAAGAAAAGTCATATTCTTTTCAAAATCGAATTACATGTCGCATTTAGCTAACCGAATTAATGACACATGTTTTAGAGCTGTAGACCATGTATGTAGTCATGTATGCTACATGTACTGTACAGGGAAAGTAGTGACACCGGTACCCGTGTGCAATGTGAAATCTCATGCCGGTACCGCCATTACCCATAACGTTGAGAAGCACTGCTTTAGTCTGATTAGAAAATAAAAAATAAAAAAAATATCAAAGTATTTACATTTTATTTTAATTGTACTATATAAAAGCCTCTAATTGATAGAATGTCGCATACCACATCATCATATTCATTACTAATTATTATAATTATTATTATATAATGTATTATGTATTATAGCTGATTAAGCGTTTCTGTTTATCTTTTATCTGTTTGACAGACGCATCTTCTATACAGATAGATTATTGCGTCGCTACGCTTATCTATGGTTTGTGTTTAGTCCTGCATTTTTATATAGAGAATTTTAAATGTTGATAAAGTGTTGGTTTTCCTGGATTCTTCAGGCAACCCATTCCACGAGCCGAGATCCGGACGGGATAGAAGGAAACATTGTATGTGTGTGTGTTCTTGCATACGGAAAGTAGAGAAAGGTGTTTTTATCCTTATGTCTATCTGTGGTTGTATTAGGTTATCTGTGTGTTGTATTTCTAAATTAGAATTAATTGCTTTATGTATGTTACTACTTTGCCTCTTGGTTCTTATATCCTCTATATTATATTGATTATTATTTTTTACTATTAGATATTTATTTTATATCATAATTAATTATTATAATGTTATTCTGATTATATCTTAGCAGGAAACAATGAAAGACAACACTACTTGTTACAAATTCAATACATCAAAATTTAAACAATCAATAATCGTAAATCATATCATCCTTGTTTTTAGAAAAATTAGATTTTTTTTCAAAAGAGCAAACATCTTGGGTCGAATTTTCCTTTGCAAACACCCAAACCGAAACGGGAACGCTCCGATAAATGCGCCGTCACGCACTAGGAGGGAGGGGCCAGTCCCAACACATTCAGTCGACGGACGTGTGTCGAAGGGAGAGAGCGTGGCGTGCTTGAGAAATGATGTGACGTCACATCAAACTCGCAACTTTGAAATAAAAATCTTCCAATTATAATATTGATTGCTATACAACTTTATTTTCGTAGTGACGTTCTACCACAAAGGCTTCATACGTCGTTACGATATCTAGACAGTGCAGCGTACACATAATAAATACGGCAAATTACAAAAAACAGTGATTGAAAACGTGCTTATTCTTCTCAAAATTTGGAAAACAACGCCTAGTTATGCCAGCAGCCCAGCAAAGCTTTGTGACAGTACATATTGGATACAAAAGGTCAGATGAGGGCAGGGTTCTACAGTTTTTGTGAACGACGCGCGGACGAAGCGAGATGGCGAAGTCAGTACTTAGATCTCCCCAAAACCGTGCCTGTGACGTCATTGTCTATTTAGGACGGCGCACTTATCACAAAAATTATGTATTATCGAAGAGTTGAGCTAAAAGGGCAGTAAGTAATTGATGGCATTCATGCACGAGTTTTCCAAATTTTTATGTGTTTCTAAATGTTAATCTTTACATAATCGCTGACGAACTCAGTTTGTTACATGTTATAATCACCTTTTCTTAATAATTAATAGTACGTACTCAATATTGTATCACAGACAATAGAGTGATTGAGATCTGTTCAGTTATACACAATACCATGAAAACTGCGATACGATTCCCGGAAGCACATATCACAGACATAATAATACAGAAATTAGGGTCACGACTCTACGCGGATCGTGTGTCACGTAGGACCACGTCCGGTAACAGTAGGTTTCGATCTGCTACTTCTAGCCTACGTACTGATCGTCAGACGTCAGCGGCAATGAGTTTCACATAGTCGCGGGAGTGGTGTGTGGGTGTTTAGTGAGGACACAGTCTTGTGTGGGTGGATTGTGCCCGTAGGGGTAGGCCGACGCCGGGTGTTGGGCAGATTTAGTCGTATGCGCGATTTTTTGAGCTGCTGTTGTGAGTCTAGATGTAATATCTTTTACCATGTGCTACGTGTTTCGTGTGTGTGTGACGGTAACCTATTTCTCATCATGTGTCATGAGTGTGGGGTTGTAAGTCAATATTCTATTTGATTCATGATGTATATGCAGTGAGAGTGAGTACGGTAATATTTATTATTACCCGGTGTTTGTGCAGTGGGGTTAAGACTGTAATACATTTCTTTAATCTACTGTGGTCTTATGATGTGTGCGGGCCCTAATGACTGTAATCACTCTCTTCCAGATAGGAGTTTAGCTGTGAGTGGGTTGATGTACACTATTTTCTATCTCGTGTTTCGGATCAGTGGGTTCGTAGTAATCATACTTTTATACATGCGTGTTTCGCAGTGCGGGTCTGACTACGGATATATATTTTATCGATGTGCTCTGTGTGCTGATGACAATTTTTACTACTGTCGTTGTGTAGTGCGGTATGCAGTGTAATATGTTTTTATATCGTGTTATGTCGTGGGGTTGCACTGTAATAATTTTCTATATGGTACGTGTGAGTGCGTGCTGACTGTAAATCTCTTATCACTCGATCGGTCTTGTGTGAGGGCTTGACAATGTAATCATATCTCTGTGTCTAGTGTGAGCGGGTAGCCATGTAATATTTTCTACAGATGCATCGTATTCGAAAGTGGCGGGTTGATCGTAATATCTATTTTATATGTCGTTTGTGCTGGACGGATTGCTGTACTATTTATCTCATACAAGACTGTTTGTCGTGGGGTTGCACTGTCATATTATTAAACTCCTCATGCTTGTTATGTGTAGGGGTCTGTAGCAGTCCTATTTTTATACTGTGTAAGAGTGGAGGTTAGATTAAGCTCATATCTTATTTTATTAGTGTTTTGTGTGACGTTGGGTTGATGTACTACTATTTTATTTATGTGTTTGTGATGTGGTTGATGTCTATATCTTTTTCTCATGTGTCTTTGTGTGGGGTTGAATGTAATATTTTAATACTGAGATTAGTGTGTGGTAGATCGAACTCATAAAAACACATATAAATATTTTGTAATCCATACAACAAAAAACCATATAAATATATTGTAATCATACCACAAGGAAAAACAATATAAATTTATTGTTAATCATACCACAAAAAACACATATAAAATAATTATTGTAAATCATACCACACAAAAACATAAAATATATTGATAATCATACCACAAAAACACATCTAAATATATTGTAATCCATACCATCAAAAAAACACATATAAACTATATTGAATCATAACACAAAAACACATTTAAATATATTGTAAATCATACAACACAAAAACACATATAAATATATTGTAAATCATACCACAAAACACAATATAAATAGATTGTAATCACTACCACAAAAACCACATATGAATCTTACTTGTGATCCAGTACCAACCACGACATTATACAATATATTGCTTTAATGATACCACAAAAAACACACTCATAAAATATATTGTATCGACATTTAAACAATGTTACATTTTTTAAAACACGTGAAACACACAAGTCATCACCGCCTGTATAATAATGTGTCACACAATGTAAAGAATAATCGATAATTATTCATCTGAAAGGTCACTTCACGGAATTAGTACGACAGTCGTGGGATAATTAGTTGTGTAAAGCGTAGTGTTGATGCTTGTGTGAACTTGTAATTTTACTCACATTCATCAATTAGATTATAAAAAAAATATAGTTGGGGTCGTTTGTTTTGTTTCGCGGCTGATAATATTTTGATAACCAGGACAAATTATGATTTTGTAAAACTAAATCACAGACAATGGAGATATGTATTTGCGCCTCATATCAGATTATTAGAAATTAAAAATCCAACTCACCAGAGGACCTCACTCGGTGGTTGGTACGCTCACCCACTATCGTGGTTAGCTCTATGGTGTGGCACTTCTGAACCCCTCTAGTGACGCGCACCGGTAATGTCTTGGCGAGTACGATGTTCATGTGCACGAGTTACTGATACAAAACGTGCTAGGGTCGGGTATGTTTTTTCTGGTGATTACTCCGCTTATGACATAGATTTTAATCAACTTTTTTTTCGTAGTTGAAAAATCTACGTAATATAGAAGAATTGTGACTTCACATGCAGTTCAAAAATCCACTTCCGAAAGGATATAGGTTGCGAAAGATATTTCAATATCAACTACCAAAAGTTTTATGTAGCACACACAGACATGCCAAGTGGTTGCTGGCAGGTTTTTGGTACCACCTTGATTACTTGATGATACAGCCTATACTTCAACAAGTAATATGTACACTAATAAACACATCCCCGTATAAAATACGCAGTTTTGGACTAGTAATCCCAGTTTATCGGATGATCATAACTAAAATGATCATTGATTATGGACAACGTCGTACACATACAAGGTTTACAGCACTGAAACTGACCGTGAAGACTCCCTGTTGATGTAGAACACTGACGATGTGGTCATCGCCAATGGCGGCGTGAACAACTCATAGGAGTGACCCTGTGATGAGGTGAGATGTCAAACAATAAGCAGTACGGCATAAGTATAGTTATATCAGACGAGCATAAGAGATATACTAAAAATGCATTCTCATTTAATTTATCGTACATTCGATCGATCTGAATTATTTGATAACATGCCTTTCCTTTTGTTAGGTATAAACTCGATAGTCGATGTACCAAGTTTCAGCTGAATAGCATCACAGGAAGTGTGTAATACTTTATGTTTTTCCAACCCCGCACCGACGGACGAAAGACGATGGACGGTACAGGCAGAGACAACGACAGAGAGAGACAGATTTCTATGTATAATATAAAAGATTTAATAAGAAGTTATCAGCCCTTGTCGTATGCATTATCTACGACAAAACGCAACACATGAATAATTTCTAATTACCGTATTAATCGTTCTACATTGCACAACCGCATCGATTATATAAGCCGATTCCCCCCCCCCCCCACACTTTTCATATGCAAAGAGCATAGAATTAAAAAGTGTGTGAGCCCCATCGCAAGCCGAACCCCTAAAAGATAATAAGACAGCAGTAAACGAAATGGATACACTTTTTTTTAAATTAAAAGCGATATACGGTCACTTGTGATTGTTTGCTATTTATCTTTGTTTAGTTTGAAGAGAAAGAGACTTATTAATAACAGAGCCAAGACTGAGATATCATTTTTAAATCCCTCTCATTTTAACTTAACTTCCACGCCCGTCTCTCGTCTCTCTGCTCTCTCTCTCTCTCTCTCTCTCTACTGTCTGTCTGTCGCTCAATCTCCATGGGCGGGCGTGCAAAAACAAAAAAATCAAAAAATAGAACCCACTTGCAGTGAATCCACGATCGCGCTAGAAATTTGGCACACAGGGCCACGTCTCACCATAACAATGCCATCCGCCTATTAAAAATTCTCAGAATCGATTCCGATCCGTGCACCGTAATTAAATTAATGCCAATATTTTTAGGTTTACTCAATTATATGAGGGTACTGTCAATTCAAAATACCAAACGGTTTTGTTTATTGTTTTTTTCTTCCCACTTCCACGTGAGTTTGAGTTGACGCGGACCGTGCGACTGCCGACACACTCACGTCCACCCTCCATTCTTAAAGACAAGGGCACATCACACACCGGTGACAGGTCTGTCAATGTTCTCTGTATGCGTATTGAAAATAATCAATACTGTATAGTATAGGTCTCATATAAAGTATTATAGTCACAAAAACATTTGTTTTCTAACGGGTTTGTTTTATTAAATCCCACTCTAATATTAACTCAGCGGAGTCTTCTCTTCACTCTCCTCTCATCGCTTCTCTCTCTCCATACTCACACTCTCTCACTCTCTCTCTCTCTCACATCGCTATCCTCTCTCTCACTCTGTCTGTCCTCGAATATGTCGTCATTCATGGCCCCGGCGCCGTAAAATTACAGAAGTCAAATCAAATGCACCACTTCCGCGATCAACGATCGAGACTGTGAAATAATTGGCACTACACCAGGGGCCCGTCTGACCCACTCACAATGCTATCGTATCAAAATTTCAGATCGATCAACACAGTACCGAGTAATAAATTAATGCACTTTTTATTTAGTATATCTTATATGAGGTATGTAATTCAAATTCACGGTTAGTGTATTATGTATTTTCCACGTGAGCTTTGAATGTTGACGCTCTTAGATCCGTCGACCCAAGTCGTGCACGACACGCCTCACGACCACATCGTTAAGACGACAGACAGGCGGGACATCACTCGGTGTCCTCTGTGACATATTTGGACGTGGAAGCTCCTGAAACATATCACCCTTCAAACTTATGACCACAACAATATAACGGGATTTATAGTAGAAAACTTTGTTTTTATACGGGTTTGTTTTATTAAATACCCTTATATTAACTTCGACGGAGCTCTGTCGTCCATGTCTGTCGTCGTCGCTGGTCGGCAGCGAAAAACAAACAAGTCCAAAAATGCAACCACTTCCCGTAGATGCGATCGAGCTGAAATTTAGCACATGGGACCGACGTTTACCTTACATCCAATCGATTTTTCAAAATTTCCAGATCGAACGAAACCCGTACCGTCAATTAAATTAATGCATGTTTAGTTTATCTCTATACAACGTAATGTAACCTTCAATTTCAACTCAGTTTGTTATTTTTTTTTTTCCACGTCGACAGTTCAGTTCGCGCGTGGACGCCCACCAGCGCGACACCTGTTACCGGCTGGCTTTTGTTTACATTTCTACGTTGTCACGTAGAGCATCGGTCCAGCGACCTCACGGTAACCATAAACTTTCCCCTCTCCCACCCCACCCCCCGGGTTTTTAAAGACAAAGGGCGTGTTCATACAGATTCAGTCTGTAAATGTTTGTCGCGTACCCTAGAACACTAAAGTTCAATTATCTTTATAGTTATGACTCTATAATATAAGGTTTTATAGTCAAAAACTGTGCTTGCTACAAGCGCCTTTGTTTTCTTCTTGCTACTGTTTGTGCACGTTCTTTTCTTCTTTTCTTTGCTGCGGCGTTTGCTACGCCGTGTGTCAGATCTAGCTTTTTTGTTAAAGGGCTTTGCGTTTTCATATAAGACACGAAAGGAATTTCCCTCAGCGTCGCACCACAAAGCATCATTGCTGAATTATATAATATGAAACTTTAATTGCAAAACTTAGATGAGAAGATTGATGACATATCTTTAATTTAAAATGTATTAAAATATAATTTACACTTCTTAAGAGTTTTAGTACTAATAATAAGTTCTTCTTAAATGTTTTCAATGCATTTTAAACTTATAAATATTTTTTAGAAAGATGACTCATGATGTAGCGAAAACCATTTTAATATCGCCTATTCATTTAAAATTTTACTAAAAAATTATTACATTTAAATATTTACTTTCTTGGATACTCCTTTCCTATACATGATTAGACAGTACATCGGGTCCACCGAATTGCTTTTTGGACTTATTGAATACTAGTGGCATGCCACTGTGAAACTCGATCCCCTCTAATTAGGGACTACAATGTCAATTAAAATGTCATCATATTTTCCTACACCATTAAACACTTCATTTATATTATAAAAACGTGATTTCATGGATAATAGACCTATAATAATTTGACACAGCTGCTTCTTAATATAGTTCATTTCTTAAGAATTTCATATTGGCCATATCTTTGTAGTTCCACCGTCGTGGCCTAACAAAAATTTACATTAATTTTATGTCTTTTAAAAATACTTCGACACCTGTATAAAGCAGGAAATCAAACACATTACTCAAATATTTCTGTAATAAAAATATAATCTAAACTTTTTTTAAAAAATAAAATTAGAAAGGAGTCGGTAAGGCATTTAAAAACTAACTATGTGGAAAAAACATGTAAGACTAGACAGTGTATGCAAATCTTATTACATAACATGTAGACTGTAGACTAGAATCGTATGCAAATCTTTTTATAAATCATGATAGACTGTAGACTAGACATCGTTCATGCAAATCTTTTAATAACATGTAGAATCGTTGGACTAAAAGATTTTTTATGGGAATATGGTATTATGGAACTGTAAACATTATATATGCAAACGTTTCTATAGCAAATCTGTTAATAGCATCAGTAAACAGCAGACTAAGCCGTCATTATAGACTATATGTCATCTTAGTCTTATATAAAAGTGTAAAACGAATTCCTTTTGTGTGGTTTATAGCATCAATTGACTCTAGTACGTGAGTAGGAATAGACTATTATTTTCTTGGCGAGAATTTTTTCTATATCACCAGATTTACATCCCATGAATCCTTATTATGTAATTTTAAAATTTTATGACCATAAAGTTACAGTCATTGGTAAAACTACATCTAATGTCCTTTTTTTTCAGAAGAACACGATTAATATTCTTAACAATGTTATAAAACCTTACGCACTTATTCCCTTATATGGAATCTGAAGGTGTACTTCTCATGTGCTGTCCTAACATAGTAAAGGCATGTTTCAAAAAATAATAATTGTTAAAAATAAATAAACACAACTATTCTAGATAAACGTCTGGGATGTTAATATTAAATGATAAATTTTGGACATAGTCTTAAAAATGTATTTCAGTTTGTTGACTATGATGATATCTATTTCCAGAAATGTTTTTGATACTGTGCTTACTTGGATGTTGTACTTATATATCTCTATATCCTAGACATGTTTTGACTACCCTGTTTTGGGAATGTTGTCTTAATATATCTTATATCAATTACAAGTTTTTGTCTTCTGTGTTTTTGGGGATGTTGTTTATATATTTATTATCATTACAAGTTTTATGTCTTCTGTGTTTTGGGATGTTGTCTTATATATACTTATTCCATTACCAAGTTTTTGTCTCCTTCATGTTGTTTTTGGGATGTTATTTTAAAATGATACAATTATTCTTCGACATAAACCATGGATGGGAATGTTACGGCCCTTTTTTTAAAAAAGTGTCTTAATTTTGCCAGACACAAAAAGCAGATTCTTTAAAACACCTGGTTATAAAAACTTATTGGGGGAATTAGTTTGTAATTCATGTATATCTTGACATGTAGGCTTACTATGTTTAGGAAAAATCGAGAGAATGAACGCTCCAATGTAACTTAAACAAACCCGTAAAAACAAAGTTTTATTTTACTATTAAATCCCTTATATATGAGACATAACCTAAAAGTATTGATAATGTATCAAAACGCGAACAAACATTTACAGACACTGAATCTGTATTAATTTACCCTTTGCTTTATATCCCATCGGGGGGGGGCGGGTGGACAGTGAGGGGGAAAAAGGGAACTGGATCAACACCTCCCCTCGGCTGGCCCCAGTGAAGATCAAGTGACCCTTAAAATGTAAACAAATAGCGACTTGTTGGACTGCTCATATGTTTTATATAGACTAAACACTCTAAAAATGCCATTAATAAACATCTCAGTATGTTCGTTCTATCTGTAAATTATAATTACAGATGCATGTGCTGGGTGACACTGGTCACATATAAGCCATGCAACTTTTTTATTATACTAAATCAATATTCCCTAACACTTGCTTATAATACTCCAAACCCTATTCCCTAACAACCTGCTATAATATACCAAACCTACTTTACCATACCACTTATATAATACCTAACCCTTTCCTATCACATCCTATATAATAAAAAGGACAAGTTTCTGTTTTTCCTTTCTGTCCACGTCATCTATAGCGATTGGTCCCCTCGAACCACATATGCTCCAACAGCCAATCACTAGCGCGGAGGAAAAAATTTAATAGTAACGAGGAAGGGTCAAAACGAGTTGTTTCCGCTGGTTGCCGTTCTTTTTGGTCCAAAATGATTTCTTGTGTTCCCACTATGCCTGCACGCTTATTAAAAAGACAATTATGTTAAATTCTTTTTCTTGATGGTTCTGGGGGGGTAAGTGGCAAGTGTTTTAAAATGTTGTCTTGTTTTTTTGCTTGCTTGTTATTGTTGTTGTTGTTTTGTTGTTGTATTGTATTTTTTCTTGTGGTTGTGTTGTTGTTGTTTTCGTGGTTCGATGTTTATTGTTGTTGTTTTAGTTGTAGTTGCATTTGCTGTTGTTTGCTGTTGTTGTTGCGGTTGTTGTTTTGTTGTTGTTGTCTTGTTTTTTGATTACTGTTGTTGTTTATTGACTGTTGTTGTTTGCTGGGATTGTTGTTTTTGTTTTTGTTTTTGCTGTTTTTGTTGTTCGACTGTTGTACACATTCCCCTGGGCCCTGCAACCGACAATTGTCCTGCACAATACCCGGCCCATTCAGCATAACAAATACCAAAACATACCAGATCCATGAAACCCCTTTTTTCACAGGTCACCCTACACTTATTCCCGTCCTTGCGGCAGGGACTTTTTTACTCAGTAATAGTTAATAATATACTAACATTCTTCATTTTAAAATAAAATAGGCGGTGTTAACTTTATCCCTTAAAATTAAAACAAACCCGTAAAAACAAAGTTTAGACTACTAATCCCTTATATATGAGACAGAAATGAACAGCCTATCCTGGATCTATATATCAAACGCCCGACAAACATTTACAGACTGAAACTCGACTTAACTCCCCTTTGCTCCTAAAGAATTTGGGGAGAGGGGCTTGTCAACGGATGGCTGGGGGACCTGAAACTCAGTGTGACACGTAAATGTAAATAATAGGCAGGCCCAACCTACATATAGTTATATAGAGATAAACTAAAAATTCCATTATATACACGTGCATTCGATCGATCTGACATTGTGATACTCATGCCATTGTACGGTGACACGTACTCTATTTGCAAATTTTCAGCTCCATGACTCTGCAAAGGAGTAGTGTCCCGTTTTATTATTACCACGTTTTAAACTTAACATCACTTCTCTGTTCCTGTTTGTCTCACAATTTTTCAAATCATGCCAACGTCAAATATATCTACACCTAACTGCATGGTCCTAGAGAGATATCAAATATATACCACAGAATAGATCTTGGATGACAATGCATAGTGCTATCGAAATGTCAGATCAATCGACGAATCGTACGATATTAAATTATGAACTTTTTAGTTTATCTATCTATAAACATATGTATTATCCGTCCTGCTCTTGTTTACATTAATTGATGTGCACGAGCCGACGTTCACACCAACCCGAACCACCATCAACTATGTTTAATCATCAAGAGCGGACGATCAGTCACTTTGCCAGTACTGTAGAAATGTTTGTCAGGCAATGCAGTTTACTATATTGAAGTACTAATCAACTAATCTTTCAAAAACTCACCACTAGCCTACTTAGACTAAAAAGAATAAACATCAAATAGAAGCGTAATAACAAGATTTTTAAAAAACCCGTTTTACTAAGCGGACTCGAAAAGAAATGTGAAGAAAATAATTTAATAACTCTACTAAGTTCAAGTACTTTGGTATTAATAGGACTAAAAACGTGGAGGAGGCGCCCTGTTTGACTGTTACTAAACAAATTTAAATTTATAACTTTAGAACGCAAAACGTGAGACTCTTAGTAATGACGCAACAACAGAGAATGAATGAACTGCATATCGTTAAACAATCAATAAGCATGATTTCGAAGTTAATATAAGCGAATCTTAATTAAACAAACCCATAAAAAAATAAAGTTTGTGACTATTAATCCCTCTATATATGAGACAAGAAAACTCACGCGGACAAACATTTATACAGACTTAAACTGACGATTACAGTACCCCTTTGATGTTAAACACCCCTGGGACGGGGGGGTGGTCATGATGACATGAACGTGAACGCCACAAGTGGCACCGGACGCCGAACAATAACAAACTGTGAAATTGACATTTTTACCTATTAGCATATATAGAGATAAACTAAAACAGATTAATTTAATTTTGGTACAATTTGATCGATCCTGAAATATGACTACCGATCTGCATCTGTTAGGGTAAACGAGTCTTTATGTTCAAACATTTCCAGCTCGATTGAATCATACGGGAAGTGGGTCATCTTTTTACTTTTGTTTTCCCGCACTGCCCGACCAAGACCGGACAGAGAGAGACACGAGAGAGAGAAGACGACCGGACAGATAGAGACAAAGAACGAGAGCAAGAGAAAATGAACGAGACGACCAAGAGAGAGGACACGAGAGAGGAAAAGAGAGAACCACACAAAAACCACAAAAAAACACTACGAGAAGACCGAGAGAGAGAGAATCTTGCAACACACACCAGACGAGACGACCGATCCGAGGCAGAGAGAGACGAGATAGAAGAGAAAGTGCGACCACGACCCGAGCGAGAAACGAGACACCCCATCAACCCCACACCCGACCGAGAACGACGCAGACGAGAGAAGAGAGAGATACGGCAGGTGATGTTAATCACTAAGGAGATTTAAAAAAGCTCTTGATCGTAACATTATTCTATTTTTTCAGTTAGTATTTGAAATTTGTTCTTCCCGGCTCGTTGGTAAACTGTGCAACTCTCTTGCGATCCACAAATCCTGGGACTCCAACAGAGCCCAAAACTTTAAAAACATACACCAATGAGAAGACACCCCAACTCTATAAGTTGATGATAACAGTACAGAAAGACGAAAATAAAAATATATACTATCGCTTTCCATTTAAATTAAAAAATTGTTGAAACAAAGACATAACAGCTCGATAATACATTTTTATGACAATAAATATTCCATGATTTTTTTGCAATAAAAATTATGTTTTTTTGATTTTTGTTTACTAACAAGCATGGGTACTGCAACATGGAAAGAAAAATCTTAATCTTAAAGAGTAAAACTTTGTATTTCACATCTTTACAGCGACCAAAAAAACAAGGTTCAAACTAAGTCATTAACTATCCAGTTTTATGAGGAAAGCAACTGACTTACTAAATTAAGTAATGAGAATATGCAGAAGATATATCTCGGAAATAAAAATTTGGACACATGAAGAAACAGCAAATCTATATTATTGTAAACTTAACATTAAAAAAGGGACACCAAACCTGAATTTAATAAAAATTAGATTGATTATAAAGTCCATAAGAAAGTGACTAGAATTATATAAATTGCTATATAAATAAGAATCTATAAGCTCCTATTTAAAGACAGTGATGCGAGATACTAAAGAAACAAAGACGATTTTTTTTAGAGCAGCAACCTTCTTTAAATGTAATTTTTTCTAATCTTCTCAGAAACCTTGCTCACATGCTTCTTCTGAACGCGCCACAATCTATATTTGTGAACTGTATAAAGAAGTGTTTGGCATGTACCCATGCTGTTATATGAGTGGATGCAAAGCACGGCATTGATCGGCAAGACAAATGATCAGTCCGGACCAGGGGTAAGAACGCATCCAATGAGGTTATAAATTGTACACCATTACCAATCAGAGCATCATTCCCCATGACGCCGATAAGGAACGAACAGAGCCGGTCGGTCTTATAGGCCACCAGGGCCTCAAATCGCTTGGCCACTCGATAGTCTTGTATCCGTCTTAAGTTAATCGTCAGAACTAGCTATGCTTACTCGAGTTCTCGTGCAATCGCCCTGATAGATAACGTGGTCAACTGGGCCTTCGGCTCATGATCGAGAAATACGCGAACGAAGTTGAAGAAGACGAAAGAAATGTGCCAGAGAAACTCACCAGCCGGGAAGTCTCTGCGTGTGTGAACCGGGGAGTACGAGGCAAACGCTGTTGGAGGTGTAGATCTGGTAGCGTGAAGCGGCGGGCGAGGCAAGGGGAAGGACAGGCACTGTTAATTCCAATAAGCCCCATGAAGAAATTGTGCAGATCGTCATCGTTACATTGCTGTAGCCGATTTGTTTGACAGGCAGGTAACCTACTAATCACACGGAAAGCGCGTCAAACGGTACATGAGAAATATGCAAAAACTGTCGACACCTCGCTGGAGATTGTTGCACCAGAAAGCCAGCAGAAACACTTACAAGTCAGGCCTCTCACGCCACTCTTTGTCATTCCACCACCGCAACGTGTCTCATGCTAAAATGTTTCGGCACACCCGCTACGATAAAGTAAGTACCGCCAAAAATGCCCAGCATGTCCGAAGCGCTCGAGAAGTAGAGTAACGAATTGTCCAGTACGCAATTCTGTGTATATCTCGACGATTACCAAGCGAAAGACGACGTAGAAACATAAGTTGCAAACCGTAGGCAGGTGATTCGATGAGCCAAACTGAGATATCGACAGGAGACAAAGGTTCGTTTCACTGACGAGGTCGGAGCAAGGACGAGAAAGGGTCAGGGGGAAGATACCGCAGGTGTAGGCTGGGAATTGTTTTCCCCCTCAGCTACCACGGGAGTCAGCAGCTACGAGCTTGAAAGTGTCCGTGAAGAGTTTGTGACGAGATCGTTAAAACGTGAACGTGTCAGGGGATAAACGTCATCAATGTCAAGGCCACGGATGTACAAGCTCTTGTAAGTGGAAAGCTCGCCAGGGAAAACATATGCGGAAAGGGCAAGTTTCCGATTTGCGTGTGAATTAAATTACAGGGGGCGTCGGTGTTTGGTTCAATTTCACCGAGAGCATCAGACCCGTGACCCGAAGTCGGCCCGCTGTATGACAAGTCCAAAACTTTGATTGCCGGCTGCTGACTGTAAAGAGTTGGTGTCAAAGCTCCCATCCATTGTGATTGTCTAGACAACCCCGTTCGACGGAAAGCTTAAGACAGTGACCATTTTGCTAAATAATTCGGAAAATGTTGACTCGTTCTTGCGATTTCCTGCGCGTGGTTGTAAATCCTCTCAATGTGGTTTTACAGATATAAACAGTATAAGGCTACCTCAGTCCTCAAGTCATCCACGACTAGTAAGGAAACAGTCAGGAACTGTTTAATGCTGTCAGCCACGGCACCAGCCTCAACCATCCAATACAGTTATATAATCTTATCAGTGGGAATGTATGGAAAAACCTACGGAAGAGATCCAACGAACGGGAAGATATCAATGTACCCTCACACCCCGCGTCTCTGGGGGAAATGAAAGGCTCAGCGTCTACTCTGCTTGATATGAAGTGTCATAAGCCGATACGGTCTACTGTCCCTTGGAGAACAGAGTAAAAAAACGTTCGCGGCATTGATCTCTGTGGAACCACCCTAATTCATACTTCTCCATTCGGGCAATGTTCATGTCCATCACATAACGAAGACTTGGGTGGAGACACACTGTCGCTTGACTTAAGCATGTCACACAAAATTTCCCTGGCACATTAACGACACGTCAATCTACTCCGAACTCCTCGTCCTCAGCAGTAGGAAAGTCCGCCCTGCTAGTTCATAACCGAAGTGATTGGGACGATACAGTATAGAATCTGGGACATTTGAGGTATCCTTCGGGACATTTAAAATGTGCACAGTATTTGCAGATGTCGCATGTTCCTAGCATCCTAGTCAAGACGCCGAAGAAGAGAAACGGTCCATAAACAGTAAATGCACAACTTAGGCGCCCAGTAATCCCATACCAACCCCGCGTGCGCCTAGCACGGCGATGTCTCAAAATCAATAAATGCTTCCGTCTTTGGTACATACGAGGGCCATGCAGTCAACTACGCCGTTGCCCAAATACAGCATTTCGTGAGACACAGGATGTTATATTACCAAAGATACAGTGGGCTAAATCCGTTCTCAACAAAATCGGGAAGGGTACAGGCAAATCTTCGAATGGGCTCCACTTTTGTCCCTATAGTGATTACAGTCTGTCTCATCATCATTAAAAACCAACTTGTTGGAAGACAATCTCCCATCTGACAACAACGTTTATTCTCTACAGCCAAGGGCAATTTTCATTTCATCAGATCAGTCTTTGCATGAGTCGGTAAACATAGATACATCCAGCTTCTTCTTCCACGCACTGGCCGCGATCGGCAATAACGAATTCCAATGGCTAGGATCGGCATTTTGCGGTAAACCGCACAAATGCTCTCGTCGTATCCATTGTCACCATTTTTTACATGTCAGCACAGTAAATAGTCAAAGGGCCATGTGAGTCGTTGTGTCGTCTCTTGCAGTCAGAACAGACTTTAATGGGACCTCTCGGCTTGCGATCAACCTCGTACACGTCCTTGTTTATGAAAGGATCAAGGTGGGCATCTGCGTGTTTGGTGCTGAAAGGACGTCGATCTAAATGCTTAAAGATACATAGTAAGGAACCGACGCAGGTAGTTTGTAACCAGATTAAAACAGTATCACTCTGGCTACGGCTGAAATATGCACACTGACACTGGCAGGTTTTATTTGAAGTCATGAGTGTCTTATTTTTTTCTCCTCCTAACCTATGGACGCAGACCACCGGCTTTCCCGGCGATTCACACAGATTCATAACCCGAAGAATAGTTCATCGACTCCAACCACGCCGATGGGGTCCCAACACCAGCCCAGAGGGGACCATTCCCATTTGCGATGGTTTGCTTGTCGTTACCGTCGCCAAAAAACCAGGCACCAGAATCCATTTGATGTTATCCCAGCCTCCTTGCGGGAATTGGCCTTGCCCCACTATGTGCGACCGGTCCACGGTAAGCCCACATCTTAGCCACATCGAAATCGTCTTAGCCACCCAACTTCATTTTTACTTCGGTGCAACCGTCCAAGACAGAGGACTAGGAATTCATCATCACAAAACGTCCTTCCAAACCACTCGTCCTCAGTTTTATGGACATCAAAACCAGTTCTCTTGAATAGCTGTGTTCCGAAAGGTCAATCTACTTCTCTAGTGATTCCATGGAGATAACAGCGCATCGTATTTCTGACAAAGCTTCTTTAGCGGCTAACGAGTAGTGTGTTTTGATGTTTCGTAGATCAATTCTGTAGGCAGGACGACACTCGTAATGCTTCCTACAGGTCGTGTGAAATTAACCACCTTGTTATCGCAACGCTTGAAACACAAATCTACAATACCCCCGGGTCTTGATGAATGGTTTAAGTTGGACACCAAAGCAAAGTTCGCTTCTAAGGGTAGGTTGGAACTAGTCCTCCGGGTCCACCCTCGCAACATCAAGAACAAAGATCAGGTACAGGTTCGTTATATTTCTGCACCATCCCAAATTTGACGCTAAATTGGTCTCGCCGTATTCTTTCACATAGACAAACATGATGTAATGTTCTCCGCGTTTCTCTGAGAGCCGAATCTCGTGTCCTCGATATGGCCACTAACTTACCCTGTTAGTTACTGACCGAGGTAGGCTATTGCCGTTCATCATGTAAAGAGTTTCTCACAGCTCGAATTTTGAAACTACGAAAGTGCAGTTTTGATATCAGATTTCCTGCTGAAATGATCGAAATGGAATTCACTGCATTGATGAACTTATTGTTTCTGTTTTCTGGAACAATCCATGGCGGTTCTCAAGTTGCCCATGAGTGCTGGAGTTCATGGGCGTGAAAAGTGTCAACAAGATCGGCCAAAAAGAGGGTCATCTTGGATTATTGACTTGTCAGTTGATAGGCCACTGACAGATCAGGTACCGAAGAGAAGATGCAATGCCGACTGATTGCAATCTGGGATCCAGGAAACTCCTCAAGATGTATATATCGGACCGTGAGGGTAAAATAATTCATACACGATATAAGATATATTGTATATGAGAATATTCTCTTGGTTAGCCATTTACAAAATGAGAGCGAAAATTCTTCTAATCAAATATTTCTTTAACTGGCTGCTGTACATTGTTTGATAAACCGTTGTAGATCAAGAAGAGGATTAAAACATTTTCTACTCTTAAAGAAAAAATAAAAGACACATAAATGAAATTGGTAAATATATTTTTAAATTATATTGTTTCAATGATTTTTGCTAAAACTAAATATCGCATCTTAAATGATATGGTAAGGACGTGTTAACTGAGGCATACATTAATATTCTATATATATATATATATAAATCAAAGTATGTATGTATGTATGTATGTATGTATGTATGTATGTATGTATGTATGTATGTATGTATGTATGTATGTATGTATGTATGTATATATGTATGTAGGTATGTATGTATGTATGTATGTATGTATGTATGCATGTCTGTTATAGCTGACTAAACCATTCATCCGATCGCCATGAAACTTTTGGAGACTTTTGAGTACGCTCCCGGGATGGAAATAGGCAACTTTTTTTTCAAAATTTAACACTCATGGGGCGCCGGGGGCCCATAATGAGAATTTTTTCTCATATGAGCTATATAAAAAATAGTTTGAGCCTTAGCTATTGCGTAAATTGATATATCTTAATCAAACTTTTTATGTAACAACTTGGTAGCGGATATTGAAATGCTATAGGGCACTAATTTCCTAATGTCCATTTCTTCGGGGCTGGGGGCCCAAAATGTATTTTTTCATAAACGTTTACAATTTTATTCCTCATTTAATTATTATAGATTTTGAGAAATATAGATAAATATATCAATTGTAAAATTGATTGAAATAAACAGGTATTATTGACTATTTATCTTGCTCTATATGGACCTTGGGGCCCTTAATGTCCATTTTTGCTTAAATGAGCTATATAAAAATTAGTTTACGCGCTAGCTACTGAATAAATGAATGGATCTTAACCAAATTTTGTATTACAAAACCTTGGAGGCCCATATTCAAATCACAAAGGGCAGTCAGCATATAATGTTAATTTCTTCGGGGCTGGGGACCCCTAATGTCTTTTAAAAATATTTTAAAGATATTATTTCCCATTATTTTTTAACGATCTTTGTATATAAAAATTTAAAGGCTATATAGATATTACTATGGCGCACTGAACTCCTAATGTCCTTTCTCTTGGGGATGGGGACCCGAATGTCTTTTTTTTTACTAAACCTTTTATATTTTATTTACCATTCAATTTTTTAAGATCTTCAGAAATATAAATACATGTATGCATTATGAAATTGATTGAAATGAAAATATGTTTAAAGAATAATCTTTTACATTGAATGGGCCCGGGGACCCTAGATATCGTTTTTTTTGCTAAAGTGATATATATAAAAGTTATTTTATGCGTTAGCTACGGAGTAAATGGATGGATTTTAAAAAAAAATTTTGCATACAAATACTTGGTAGGCCAAATTAAAATACTAAAGGGCATTGAACTTTTACTGCTTATTTCTCCGGGGGCACCTAACGTCTTTGTTCATATATTTTAAGATGTTATTTCCCATTCAGTTTTTAATGATCTTGAGAAATATATCCTAGATGAATTTGAAATAAAAATGAACAGCATTTTAAAAAGTACACAGAATGGGCCGGGGGCCCCAAATTTTTTTATTTTTTTATTTCTTTAAGATATTATTTCCCACTCAGTTTTTAACGATTTTGAGAAACTACCCATGATGAATCTGAATTTAAATGAAGAGGTTTTTTAAATGTACCTCTTGATCCGAATGGGCCCCGCGGCCCCTTAATGTATTTTGTCCGTAAATTAGCTATATAAAAATTAGTTTAATCGTTAGATAATGAGAAAATAAATGTATTTTGATCAAACGTGGTATATAGAAACTTAAGAGCCTATATGAAATTACTATTGGGCACTGAGCTCATAATGTCCATCTCCACTTGGGTGGGGGCCCTATCTGTCTTTTGTATCTAAAAATTTAATATTGTATTCCCATTCAATTTTACACAACATTATTTGTTATTAAATTGATATAAATGAACACATTTTCGAACGTCATATGTTTATCTGATAGGCCCGGGACCCTTCATCTACATATATCAATATCAAAGTATGTATGTGTGTGTGTACATGTCCTTTATAGCTGACTAAACCATTCATCCGATCGTCATGAAACTTTTCGAAACTGTTGAGTATGCTCCCGGAATGGTAACCGGCTACTTTTGTTTCGAAATGTAACACTCATGTTTTCCTTATACGAGCTATATACAAATTATGTTAAGCGCTAGCTACTGTGTTAATTGATGGATCTTAACTAAACTTTGTATATAAAAACTTGACAGCCAATATTAAAATACTATAGGGCAATAAACTCCTAATGTCCATTTCTTCGGGCCAATGGGCCCAAAATGCCTTTTTTCTTAAACTTTTAATAATTTATTCCCCATTCATTTATTAACGATCTTGAAAGATAATGATAAAAGCATCCATTATTATCCATATTGAAAGAAACGGGTGTTTTAAACTTTATGTCTTGCACAAAATGGGCCCTGTGGCCCTTAATGTCGTTTTTTGCTTATATGAGCTATATAAAATTTAGTTTATTTCTTTGCTAATAAGTAAATGAATGGATCTTAACCAAACTTTGTATTAAAAAACTTGGTACCCCATATTAAAATAGGTAAGGGCACTGAACTTCTAATGTCAATTTTTTCGGGGCCTGAGGCCTTAAATACCTTTTTTCGTATATGTTTAAGATATTTTTCCCATTTAAGTTATAACGATCTTGAGAAATATATCCATGATGAAACTGAATTAAAAGGAACAGGTTTTTGAAATTGACACCTTGCACGGGATGGGCACTGAATCCCTAAATTTCTTCTTCTCTCTCTCTCTCTCTCTCTCTATATATATATATATATATATATATATATATATATATATATATATAAAATGAAAGTTTGTGTGTGTGTGCATGCCCTTTATCGCTGACTAAACCATTCACCCGATCGTCATGAAACTTTTAGAGACTTTTTGAGTACGCTCCTGGGATGGTAAATGGACACAAAAAGTCTTTTTTTTTACTGCACGTTAATAATTGTATTCCCTATTCAATTTTACACGATATTGAGAAATATAGCTTGAGTACAATGGTACTAACAATTAAATTATCCCTCATTTTGGGACCGGGGCCCTAAATATCGTTTCTTCTTTTGTAAGCTATTTAATTATTAATTTATTTGTCCGTTTGCTATGAAACTTGGACTATTTTTTTAGCCAACTTCCGCGAAGTTTCTGGCAGAATTTTTAAAAACATTCCACTCATTGGTTTCTTTAAATTTATTCATTTTTACTGAGATCGTTGCAACGCACGACGGGTCTGCTAGTTAAGAATAAAGTAGACAGCTTTAAAAAACGTAAATGTTAGTATTGTAATGTAATAAAAATTGAAATCATTATTTTTGTTACTTACCTTTCGTATAGCGGAAAAACGTGAATACAATAAGAATCATGTTGAAAGTATGCATGATTTGAAACGTGTTTTAATATTTCTTTTTCGTCTACACTATATGTTGCCGTCTTGAGTTATTATAATTTTTGTTGTATGTTAACAAATTAGAATATTACCAGAGAAAGATAAACAAGCTAAGGAGAAGACAAAAATTACTAATAAAATTTAAATACGGTTCTAATCTATTTCATTTGAAAAATATTATTTTAACGGATAAAATGGAACGATTTAGTTTAAATCGACCCGTGGAACTAAGATGATGCTTGTTTTTTTAGGATAAAATCATAACTGACAGAATGGTTAAAAACACTTAACAACAAATAGTTCTTTTTTTTTAATTCAAATTAATTTTAAGTAAGAAAACAAAAATAATTCCATAAACTTCGTCCATCAAAAATTATTTTACTTCGATTTTATGTTTTTGAAAGAAAAACTATACTATTTTATATATTATATCTTTAAATTCTTAGAATACTGTTAAAATTATTTGTATGTATAAGAGTTCTATCAAAATTGAACGTCCCAAAATTGATCGCATTAATCACATCCATTCCTTAGAAGTCACTTGTAAAAGGCTGGTTTCCGATTCAGTCTGTGATCCATTATAAACACCGTCCGTAGAGTTCACCCAGCCGCCTGTATCCTGAGTTAATCAAGGGAAAAAAATACGTTTAAAAGTTCATTACCGTCATTATAACTAAGTAGCCGACAGATAAAACGTCTGACCTCTGCCACACAAGACAACGAGAATATGCGTTATAATGTTTCCATTTGATTTTAATGCCATTAAATTGACCAGTTTAGGAAACAATTTGCTGGTTTACTTATGCCCGTCGGAGATGACGCAGTTGCGTGTCACGGCAATTTGTACATCATACAAACCATTTTCGATCACACTAATGGATTTTTTTTTGTTCTTCACCCCTTCAGAGATAACATCCGTCTCGGAAAATAAAAGCCCTGAAATTCGTTTAATTGTAACGTCAGATTAAAGTTACTCTTAGTGTAATGTAGACGTTGATGGTTTGCTTCAAATTATTGACGATCCACGAAAAACTAAGTTTGAACTTTTGTATATGGCATTGTCAATTAATTAATGAGCACAATATTCTGTTTTATTTCGTGTTTTAGTTGGTATTTAAAATTTTTAGATCATTTGCGTAAAACCTGCGCAAATCTTTACGTTGTTCAGTTAATTGGCTAGCATTTCGTCTTACTGATGTAGATTTGTGTATGAATTATCTTTCCAGTTTATCGAATGATATTTTAAAATTAGAATCAAGTGACACGTGACCTACATTAGAGCAGTTGTGCTAAGTTAAAATTATATAAATAATCAAAGCTAATTTAAATATAATTTAAAGCATTAACGGGATTTTTTTTTAAAGATCCCGCACAAGCGGAGATGGACACAAAATGAAACCAAAGGATTGGGAATAAATGTGGACAAAATTTATATTCAACTTGATTTGGTTGATTTTTGTCAATAATTTCTAAGCATAAATTTTTTATTTTAAAAACAATATTATTGTAGATCTATACTTTTTTAACAAGCAATTGTTTTTTTCTAATTTCAAAATAACATATCCGTTTAAAAGATTTATATTTTCCAAACTGGTCTTTAACCAACGCTTGTCATAATTCTCGCCTCCATCTAACTTTGTCTCACTGGACTCTGCTGTCCTAAATAGTCAGACGATCTCTCGTTTGCTTACTAAGTCTTATGTGAAATTCTGAATTGTTAACAAAGATTGAGAGATTATAAAATTTTTGACAAAGTTCAGACCAAAAAATCTGAAAGAAATTGTAATTTTTTAAATACTTTAGTAAACCAAGCGCCTGACTTAAATACAGGGAGGAATTTTTTTTTAAAATATGTATATAATTAGGCTATTTATTGACATAATTAAAGATTAAGTCAAATAAAGATAATTTAAAACGTATTTAAAGTAGAGATCTCCGTTATTTAAAAGATTTTTATATTGTTGTTTTTTTCTCTCTAAAAGATCGTATGCACAAAACGAGACTATTACTTCTCAGTATCCAATGAATTCAAATTGAAAGGAGACGGAAGTTACACATATATTTATTCAATGCCTCAAACGTTTAACAGTGACATATTGTCGTATCTATACAGACGCTCCTATACAAAAGACTAATGCGTCCACAGAATATGCCGGTCTGTTGGCAAGTGATGAAGCGTTCACAGGCCACGGCTATAAGGGTTCCACGCATTACCCAGCCGCCTTTATTTCCCTAATTAGTGTTTGGTACCCATTCTGGGTGCACTCAGGGACGCCCTAACTTAACAACGTAAAGATTTGTTCAGGTTTTACACAAATGATCTAAAACGTTAAAATACCAACTATAACACGAAATAAAAAGGAAAATATTTTGCTCATTAATTGACAATGCCATACACAAAAGTTCAAACCTAGTTTTTCGTGGATCGTCAATGATTTGAAGTAAACTGGGTGCACTCAGTCCTTGCCTTCACATGGATACAAGCCCGTGACCATCAGTACGCCAGCCGAGCGCGCATACCACTCGACCACCGTGCCCCTATTCCCCCTTCAATTTACAGGATTTTGAGAAATATAGCTTGAGTACAGTGAAAATAAAAAAATACTAACTTATCACTCATTTTGGGTACATGGGCCCTTAATATCGTTTCTTCTTTTGTTAGCTTTTTAATTATTAATTTATTTATCGTTTGCAATGAAACGTGCACTTTTTTTCTTTTTGCAAACTTCCGCGAAGGTTTCTGGCATAATTGTTTTTAAAACATACTAATACTGGTTTCTTTAAATGTATTCATTTTTTACTGATATCGTTGCAACGCACGACGAGTCTGCTAGTGCCTATATAAATTATTAAATAATTTTTTGCTTAATTTGAAATTAACGATATTTATGGACGGCCCCAATAGCAATGTGAAATACGAGCTTCGTTTCTACTTCCTGCCGATGGGCTGCAAACGACGTGACGTTACAAGCATCTTCATATTTTTATTTTATCATTTCTATATGGCAAGGGGTGGCCAGACCTGTAGTAACTGAGAGCCATTTGAAAATATATAAAAAATTGCTGGGAGCCGCATTGCAGCACTATGGGTCATTAAACCTGGCTTGGAAATATTTCAGTAATCATCAGCATACATAACTCCCGTAATGGATGTAATGCTTCTTGGGATGTAATGCTGATTTGTTCAATAGTGCGCACCAAAAATTACTGCACAAAATATAACTCTTTTCGAACGTTCCGCATAAAATTGTTCAATATGATAATAAATGAATCAAATAAAAATAAATAAAATAAATGAAAGTTATGTATTACGTTATTTTTTAATCTGATGTGTATTTATTTTGAAAACTTCCGTCATTTTTGACGGGTGATACGCTAGTTGTAACATATCTTTCATAAATTGTACGCGAGCCTCGATGTGAACACAAAAGATCTGCATGCGGATGGCAAGCCGCGGTTTGGCCACCGTTGCTATATGGTATTATATTATTACATGTGCAGTGTTAATGAGTACTATTGTCTTTAAAATGTGTTTGGGTGGCACATTTTAGCTTATATAACATCATGCACAAGCGTTTTAAAACGACATCTAAAATTCGCGGATTTTCGGTATTCGCGGGAGGGGGAGCAACGTAAAACCCCACGAATAGTGGTGGATACTAAATATTAAATATGTATATTTACAGGTGTTATGTTTCAGCACCCTAATGTGTAACTGAGAAATTCACGTCAATTCTACAGACTATATTAAACCATCATTGATTGGCCAGATGTGAAGAAAACCAGAAAAAAACGAAGAGTTCAAATAGTGTTTAATACTGTTTCTAACGAGGAGGTGTATACAAATGATGCAGCCTATTAACGCTGAAGAAAATGAAAAATAAAATCATATTAAATGTGTTTTTTTTCATGTTTCAATTAGTGTCATCAATGACGTTTAACTTAAAATCACGTGTTGTTACAATATGATACATTGTGGAGCACAATATTGATACTCTGGTGTTTAGACGAATTGTTTAACAAATCTGTTTATTTGGAAATTGTTTTAACGACACGCACAAAAATGCATAACCAAATTCAATATAGATCGAATCCATTGGTTAGTCATTAACGTTGATGTTTACCCAGATAAAACAGGTGCACACATACATGAGAATTGATTTAATCTGTGTAAATATTACATGGCTATGGAGGGGGGTTTGGGGGGGGGGTGTTTGTCAACAGGATATTGACGAAGAATGAAGTTTCACCACGTACATGCCGATTTCTTTTAAAAAATACGAAGGCTTTTTTGATATATAATTACCTCATAGCAGCCAGACATTTACAATGTTGCTGACCTGTGTGATAGCCATGAACGCTCCAATAATCTTTGTCTTCTGTTTAGTAGTTCTGGCCTACGGCCAGCTTTCAGGTACTGATAACATGTAATATTTCCTTTTAACGTCAATTAGGTACTTATAATTTTAAGGATTAGTCCGTAGAAGTGTGCAGTGTACATCAATACTTTTATTTGATTTTTTGTCAATAATTTCAAAAACGAACCTTCACATTTTCATTGCTATTTTAAAATAATTATATTTATTTTTTTAAATTGTAAACAATAAAAAATTATCTAACGTTATTACCAGAAAATATTAATGTATTGGTTTTAATGTGATGCCCTGCTATGCATTGCTGTATTTCCGGAATACAAAATGTCATCGACATTTGTATTTTATTTCAAATATATATAAAAAAATTCCAGGTAATTCTTCAAACAGCTCTGACTTCTCAGAGCTCCCAAAATTTAACGAGAATGTCGGTCAAAACGTATCGGCATTTGGATTTTCCGAGGATAGACCAAGAGCAGGAAAACCACCCGGCAGACGACCAGGTGGATCAGACGGCAGACGTCCAGACAGGAAAGAAGGCAGACGCCCTGACAGTAGAAGACCGGGCGGTTTCCTCTCATCTGAACAACGCCGTGTAGTTCGCCAAGAACCTGTACTGGTGACTGGTGCTGACCTCCTAGCATTCTTCGCCCTCAGCAATACCCCTCTACTCTCCAGCAATCCCACAAAGTAATGGGGGTGAGACTGCAATCAGGCTTTTAAAAAGGTAAATGCATAAAATAAAAACAGGGTATTAGTAGGCCTGACAGGACGTAACACAACAGCGAACGTTTCGGCAAAGAGCCTTCTTCAACGGACAAATAGTACACAAATGAAACGAATAAAACGAAATAATAGAGAAAAAAAACACTTAGCTTCGGTGAAATCCAAGTAGTCCAGTAGAGATAAAGCAAGGAGAGAAAAGTAAGAGCTTAAATAGGAAAGGAAAGGGTGGGTGTGGCCAATCAATCAGCTTGTCAGTGCGAACACAACGTTGATCCCATGTGGTGTAAGAGTCCCATATTCATGGATTAGTCTATTCTCCAGACTGACCCGGCCGGGTGTGTTTGTACAAGAAACCAAGGCGGTGACAGACATGTCATCGACGCCCATGTGGTCCCGTCCATTGAAGTGTCGGGAGACAGGACACTGTTTGTCTTGTTTAATGGCACGTACATGTTCCGCGATACGGCAAGAGAGTAACCTCCCCGTTTCACCAATGTACTTCAAAGGACAGCGCTTACACACAACGGTGTAGACCACATTGCGGCTAGTACAAAGATAGCCATTCCTAATCTTGAATGTCCCCTTAGGGAAGACAATCTGGTCCGTCTGGGTAACAAAGGGACATGTCTTGCAGCGATTACGACCACATGGCTTAGTGCCCAGATGGGAGGACGGAATAAGCAGACGGCTACGAACCAATACAAGCAATCCCACACCACCTTGGCCAACACAGGGAGATCTGAGACAACCACCGCCAACAGGAGCACAGAGGCTTCCACCACCACCACCACCACCTCAAGGAGATTAAAGGCAACCGCCGCCACAGACGGGAGGACAGAGGTTTCCACCACCACAGGGAGAACAGAGACAGCCACCACCTGTAGGACAAAGACAAACACCACCACCCCGTGGATGAGCTGAATAATTTTTTTTCCAAATATAGCTCCCTAGATAATCCCAATGTGTTTTTACCTGATGTTTGATTGTGGTTTCTGTGAGTTATTGTCATATTTGACATAGACTATTTGGACTCATAAGGAGCCCACAATTTCAAATAGTTTAGCGCCTTATCAAGTCTGATCTGTCAATGCTAAAAATACTATACATATTAATAATAATAATAATAATAATAATAATAATAATAATAATAATAATAATAATAATAATAATAATAATAATAATAATAATAATAATAATAATAATAATAATAATAATAATAATAATATAAAGGTTTCAGATTGTTGAAACTATCAACATTTCATGTCGGGACAACAAGTATTATTATTTTTTTTAATAATGAAAATGTTTTTAAACATTTGTTTGAAATCCTAATTAAATAATACTTGAAACCAAGGGATTTCTGTTCAATTTAGTGGCACGGTATAAAAAAATACATTAGTTTTAAAATAATTATTTCTACAGAGAATGTTAGGCCTTTTCTGCGAAAGAAATATCGTTAGTGAAAAGTGACCTTATTAATATATTACTTTGCTTCATTTAAGTTATTCAAATAATATATTTAAATATACAAAAATTTTAAAAATATCTTTTAAATTTTACGTGACCCATCCCATTTTCTATTTACCTCATTGTTCTTTAGAGGTACTTACCGCCCACTGGTCAGTCTCAACAGCAGGGGCGGTTTAAAACTGCACGGCGCCCCTGGCTGCAATTCAAACTGGGGCCCTATCCAGCAAGCGTCCCTTTAAATAAAATTATTGGTTGCAGCTAATATAAGACTGTAACTTGTAACTAAATAGTTTTCATACTTTGTTTGTACTACGGGATCGGCCTTCCCAGCCAAAAAGATTATTCATGAAAAAACTGAATACGAAGAAATAACTGTTTGCCGATATCCTAAAATTGAGTGTAAAAATACAATTTTTTAAAAAAGAAGACAAATTGAAAAAAAAATATGCCCACGCCGGTAATCGATCGCGTGACCGCTTGCACCGCAAGCCGTCATTCTTCCACAAGACCACACAAGAATGACGAAAGATATGAATTGAAAAAATATATACAATATTATTTAATATTTTCTCTTATTGAGCAAATAAAATCAGGGTTTTCAATTGCTAAGACTATCGGATCCGAATAGCGATCAGATTAATAGATAAGATTTTACTAATTTATTTAATTTATGATATTTTCAGGAATTCCTGCAAACATTTGTCCACCTTTATTATAAAACTAGCAAAATACCCCCGCTTTGCTGAGGAAATTAGGATTTCAGTTACCGTTGAGAACCAGCGTAACATAAATTCAAAAAACCAATTGATTTTAATCTGGATCATAATGGATATACTACATATATTCACTTCACCGTCTTGTCTGTCTGTCTGTCGTGGTCCCACAGAAAAACTAAAAAAGAAAAGTAAAAAATCACTTCAAGTAATCCTATCGAGGTGATAATTTAACTTTTGTTTTCGCATGTTACCAATGCGGGAGGGTACTCAACAACTTCCTAAAGTTTCATGCTCTGACGTACACGGGAAATATGATATTTAATGAGGAGTCTGTTTGTATATAGCACATATATGAAAAGAACCTTTTGGGCCCCCGGCCCCCCAGTTAGTGATACTTTTATAATTTTTACACCTCTTACCATCGCCGGAGGGTACTCAACAACTTTCCAAAGTTTCATGCCTCTACCTACACGAGAAGTTGGAGAAAAAATACAGTTGATTCAGATTTATATAGCCCATAATTAGGAAAAAAACGGGTTTGGGCCCCCGGCCACCCAAGAGTGGACATTATAAATTATTTTTCACCAACCATCGTCATAAGAGGGACTCAGCAAGTTCCCGAAATTTCATGCTTCTACCTTCACAGGAAGTTGGAGAATTAGTGATGAGTCTGTTTGAAATATAAGAAAAAATTGGTCTCCTGTCCCCTGTAAGTGACAATTATATATTTTTTTTTACCTTTTAACATCGTGGAATGTTGTTTAACAACTACTCAAATTTTCATGCTTCTACCTTCTCTTGAAATAGGAGAATGATTGATTCTTAATTTTTATATAACCCACATTAGGGGGGAAAAGTTTTAGGGCCCCCGGCCCCCATGAGTGTGAATTTCACAATTCTTTTTCGCCTGTTACCATTGCGGGTTTGTACTCAAAAACTTCCAAAGTTTCATGCTTCTTCCTACACGGAAAGTTGGATAATTAGTGATAAGTCAGTTTTTATAGAAGAAAAAACTACATTCGGGCCCCCGGCTCCCAGTAAGTGAAAACTTACATATATATTTTTTTACCTGTCAAAATCGCAAATGTTACTTAGCAGCTACCGAAAGTTTCATATCTACACGGGAAAAAGGAGAATTATTGATTTACCGTTTTTAATTAGCTCATCTGAGGAAAAAACTGCATTTGGGCTGCCCGTCCCCAGTATCTGATATTTTAAATATTGTTTTCGTTTGTTACCACTACTACTACTCAGAGTTTCTTGCTTCTACCTACACGGAAAATATGAGAATTTGTGATTTTCAGTTTTTATATAGCTCATTTAAGGAAAAAAAATTATTTGGGCCCCCGGCCCCCAGTATTTGATAATTTAAAGAATTTTTTTTTCCTGTTGATATCGCGGAAGTGTACTCAACAACTTCCCAAAGTTTCATTCTTCTATCTACTCGCAAAAAAGGAGAATTTGTGATTTTAATTTTAATAAAGCCCATATTAGGAAAAAAAGGTTCTGGGCCCCCGGCCCCCATGAGTGTGAATTTAAAAATTCTTTTATGCCAGTTTTCGTTGCGATAGGCTACTTAACAACTCCCCAAGGTTTCATGCTTCTACCTACACGAGAAGTTGGAGAATTAGTGATGAGTCAGTTTTTAATATAAGGAAAAAAACTACATTTTGGCCCCCGACCCCCAGTAAGTGATAATTTAAATATTTTTTTCGCTTGTTACCATCGCGGAAGTGTACTTATCAACTAACCAGTGTTTCATGCTTCTACCTACACGGGAAATATGAGAATTTGTGATTTTCAGTTTTTATATAGCTCATCTTAGGAAAAAACTTCATTTGGGCCCCCGGCCCCCAGGAAGTGATAATTTATTATTTTTTCGCCCGTTTCCATCGCGGCTTTGTACTCAACAACTTCCCAAAGTTTCATGCTTCTGCCTACTCGGGAAATAGGAGAATTTGTGATTTTCATATTTTATATTGCCCATATAAGGAAAAAAAGCGTTTTTGGGCCCGCGGGCCCCAAAAGTGTGGATTAAAAATTCTTATTCGCCATTTATCGTCGTGAGAGTGTACTCAGCAAATTCCCAAAGTTGTATGCTTCTACCTACACGGGAAGTTGGAGAATTAGTGATGAGTCAGTTTTTAATATAAGAAAAACCTATATTTGGGCCCCCGGCCCCCAGTAAGTGATAATTTAAATTTTTTTTTCGCTTGTTACCATCGCGGAATTGTACTTATCAACTCCCCCAAGTTTCATGCATCTACCTAGACGGAAAATAGGAGAATTAGCGATTTTTATTTTTTATATAGCTCATGTAAGAAAAAAATTCTTTTGGACCCCAGCCCACTGGGAAGTGATAATTTAAATATTTTTTCTCCCGTTACCATCGCGGGATTGTACTCAACAACTTCCCAAAGTTTCATGCTTCTGCCTTCTCGGGAAATAGGAGAATTAGTGATATTCAAATTTTATATAGGCCATATTAGTAAAAACAACGTTTTTGGGCCCCCAGCCCCCATGAGTGTTAATTTTAAAATTGAAGCACCTAGTGCTAAAAGTACTTAAGTCACATAATAGTCGTTTTGAGGAAAATGAGTTCAAAAGTTTAAACTCATCCTGAAATCAGGCATAACCCATTGTTGCATTTCTGATTGTTTCAGCTTATAGGTAATGTTATTATGTTTAAATAAGCTTATATTCCAGCTTATATCTCTAATGTTTGCATAGATATTATTTTTGGACTTAAGTACTTTTTGACCTATTCTCTGACTTAGGTACTTTTAACACTGAAATCTCCCTATGGACTTAAGCACTTTTAAAGCAAAATTTTTGTTTTTTAAGTATATTTTATTTATTATAAACACTAAAAACACAATAAAGAAGAAAAAACATGTTATGGACATTTTCAACAACTATTTATACTATCAACAAATTATTGTTTTACTCGTCTTCATTCGAATCGCTATTGTTTGCCTGTGCATCTATACCCTGAATGTGGCTATAGAATGTTACTTCATCTGGAACATTAACATGCTGCAAAAGTTCACAAATGTCTTTATATTTAGCCTCTTTGATTGGTAAAAAATCTATGTAGGCTCGATTCGGTTTAGTTGCCAAAAGTGTTGAGAGCTTTTTTCCCCGTTTGAAAGGATTTATAAGATCAGAACATTCTCCTGTCATTGACATTCTGCTAAGAGGTTGTTGGCCTCTTCAAACTTTGCACCTCTAAACTCACTGATACCAGTCACTGGTCGTAACAAGGGATCATACGCTCTTTTGTAATCAAGTACATTAACCACT
Organism: Ampullaceana balthica; assembly: GCA_944989445.1. NCBI lineage: Eukaryota > Metazoa > Mollusca > Gastropoda > Lymnaeidae > Ampullaceana > Ampullaceana balthica. Next base: position 32,022 of record CALYLW010000114.1, read on the forward strand.
GGGGTTCCATCTTCCATCATATTGTCTGTTAGAGGATGTTCCACATAAACAATGTTAAATGGCTTTTTTGTGTCAGTGTTTTTGATGAGTGATACCCACTGTGAAGGTACAATCACTCTGTCTTTTTTTCGTCTCCTCTTTTCAATTCGCCCAAAATCTCGATCACAAGGCATGCGGCTATGTCCTGGAAGGGGATACATAACATAGGCTTCTTCTAAAGACACACTTTTGTGCACAATACTTTGAAGGTAGGCAAAAATGTAGCGGTTTTTATTCTGTGAAAAACAGTTGTCCATGAATATTATTATTTTTTTAGTAGTAAGTGGAAGACCAGAAATATAATTGTCCAAACACGAAATAACTTCATTTGGTCCTTTAGCCGCAAAGTGTTCAGCATTTAGATACATGTGTGCAGATTCATTCACACTGTCATGAATACACAAGTTATGAATCCAGAGTTGACGCTTATAATACTCTTGGCCAATACCAGTTAAGGGAAGTGGTAAATTTTTCTCAAAGTCCATACAAATCACTGCAGTGTCTTTACTCTGTTTTGCTGCTTCTGTGGCTTCATTCATTTGAACATTAAAAACATCAGCTTTCCTTATGTGAAGTTCATGTTGAGACTTCAAGTCATTTACAAGTACGACATCAGCTACAGATTCTGCAGCCTTTATTTGAGCTTGAAATTTTTCGCATTTATCACATATGTCACTACGTGGAAATCCAAATTTAATATTAAACTCAAAGTTAAATATGTCATGATAATACCAGTATTTAACATCTGCAAGGTCTGGATTTTCCTGTAAAAATAAGCGATGCATTTCTGCCACTGTCAGAGACGAATCTAGATACTTTGTATGCTTGTTCTTAGATCGGCTATAATGGCTTTCACGAGCAGGAAACATTCGTATGTGTTCACAAACTTTATCTCGAATGCTTTTGTCAATCTTTTTGTGTTTTCCATGTTTCCCCCGGCCATCTGCAATGGGGACAGAAAAGTTCAGAACTTTTCTTTTCAGTCTAGAATCCTTTATGCCATGGACAGCTAGAAATGCTGCTTTGCATATGGCAATACTTTTGTCCTTGACCGTAACAGTATATGAAAAACTGCATCTTTCTTTTGCAACTTCTTTTCTTGGCCTTCGGCGAATGGATTCTAAAGGGTTGATACTTATGCAACCTTGCAGATAAATATTTTGGGCCTCATGATCTTTAAGATTATTAAAAGCAGAGCTAATTAATTCAAGCTCATCTTCTGTGAATTTCGTCAGACATCTGCACCGACATTGAATTTTAGATGGCTCCCTTGATGTCTTGACTTTGTTATTATATGATGTGTGAGCTTCTCCTGAAATAGTATAAATTATTTTTGTAAATAAATAATTCAATATGAGTTACTATAAATATTAAACACTCTCCTGCAATGTAAAGAATTTTATTTGTATGCCTTTAAAATGCCTGTAGAACTAAGCAATGGAATTTGTTGACCTAGCCTGCAGCTTACTCTACTAACTGAGTAAATGTATTAATGTATAACATATAAATATACATATACTCTGTTTATATGTTATAAATATACATACCATGTTTATATGTTATACATTTACTATTTTAAAAGCCAGGTTGCAGTCTCACTCCCATTATTTTATCTACTAACTGAGACTACTAACTCTAATACTTTACTCAAAACTCGTCTATACAAAGAATATAAAATACTAATACTAATACTATTAATTAAGTATAATAACAATAGAAAATAATAATATGACAAAAAGTACAATAGATCAAAGTTGATATATAATCTTATTATTTCAATAACAGTAGGTCTAAAAGCTATCTATAGTGAGTTTAATTATTATACAAATTAAATGTAAATATATACACTCTTACTAAGATTAAGCCTGTGAGTGACTATCGGTACTATCACTATCACTATCAGGTCATGGTGACCTAGTTTCGATCGTGTAATTATTTACAGTCATTAGAATCATTAATTAGCATAGAATAAGATATATATTTTCTTACCTTTAACTTTAGCAAGCTTTATTTTAATACTTCTCCACTTTGAGGGCGTCAGTCTTCGTTTTTTAGTTTTAGTTTGAGGGTCAGAAAAAAAATCTTCCTCGCCGTCCGCCATTTTTCTTTTGGTACAGATAACTAAGAGCATTAAATTGATTGGCCGAATGGAGATAAGAACTTTTAACACTGAACTAATGGACTTGGGTATTTATTGTTCTCAAAATTTGTCCATTTCTATTTTCAGCTGTATTAAATAGTGGACTTAGGGTCTTTTAAATATCTTAAAATTTACACAGTTCTTGCACTGACGCTGTATGAGAATGAATATCCATTTAGTTTGATTTTGACAAAAATGTGACTTAAGTACTTTTAGCACTAGGTGCTTCAATTCTTTTACTCCAATTTTCGTCGCGAGAGGCTACTCAACAACTTTCCAAAGTTTCGTGCTTCTACCTACACGGGAAGTTGGAGAATTAGTGATGAATGAGTCAGGGCTTTGCCTTTTATTAGTATAGATATACTAAATATGGGGGCTCCTAATTTACGGGGGCCCCTGGATTTAGCCCGTTCAGCGCCCCCACCCCCCTTAATCCGCCATAGCTCAACACAACATCGCATAACTCTAAAAACTCCTCACATATTATTCCAAAAATCTCTCTATGAGTCCATGTTTATTGTTTGCTTAGGTTTATACCGTCGTTTTTTTAAATCACCTTTTCATGTTTTCTTATCCTTTGCCACTCAATCCTACTCACTTCTCTCTTTCACATACTCTCTTCCTCTCTCACACACACAATATCTCTCTTGCTCTCTCTATCACTCTCCCTCACACACTCTCTTACTCTGTCTCTCTCACACTCTCTTACTCTCTCTCTCTCTGTCTCTCTCTCTCTCTCTCTCTCTCTCTCTCTCTCTCTCTCTCTCTCTCTCTCTCTCTCTCTCTCTCTCTCTCTCGATCCAACCAACTTGAGCAGTTATACCGTGTCGTCAACTAGGGTGCATCAAATAAGGCATTTTAAAATGTTTTATTTATTTTTTGGATATAGCCCTCCCTATCAATCCCCATGTGTTCTTGCATTTTTTGAACCAACTGTTAAATTTATGTTTGATTTTTGTTTAATCACATTTAACATTTTAAAAAAGCATCTGTTAACACATTAACGCTAATAAATACGTGTATTACATACTAGACGCCCCGCGGCGTAGCATACGCCGCAGACTTGCTCATGGATAGTAAAAAGAAAGTGGAGAAAGAACGGACACAAACAACAGCACGAAGAAATCAAAACAATGCGAGTGAACGCCGACTCATTTTTGGTTTCGAGACATTCGTACTGTGGTTATCTACCTGCCCACACCCTTTACCACATTAGCTTGCCAAACATAAACTGTGATTGGCCGACCCTAGCGAGGGTCAGCAATGTTGGCAATAAAGGGGTAAAAGAACGGGCACAAACAGACACTTAAAAAATTTATTTAAAAAACAATGTTTTCGCGGGGGCTTGAACCCAGGACCTTCCTATATACGGTGGACGGAATAACCAGTACACTACGATCTCACGTTATTCTGTGAAGGAACAATGCAAGTGAACTCAAGGACCATTTTTGGTCTAGAGACATTGGTCGACCCCGGCGAGGGTCATTCGTCATGCTCGTTTGCACATACTTGCGTGGTGGTGTCCCGCATGTTTGGGCGACGAAGAGAATTATATATATATATTTAGATGACAGATTAATCATTATATATAGAATGACCAGGGCCTCAGACCTATAACCGTTAAAACAGCCTTTCGGAAGTAACGGCAACATAAAATGTTATATTTTGGGGTAATGGGCAAAAAAGTTCGCCGACCCCCGCCCTAGATTGTGCCCAAAAAAGTTCGGCTTTAGAATGAGTATATACGGTAAATAATGTCGGCATATTTCAAAGACTCGTTAACTTCCTGTCATTGATTCATTCTTTTTTGTTTTTTTGTTTTATGATTTTTGTTTCATGTTCAGAGGGAAAAGTTGTATGAAAATACATTGTAGTCAGAACTTTGACAGTAACACTCGTGAAGCTATTGAAAACGTCATAAAATAAATTGCAAGCAATAAATTTGCTAAGGGGAAATTGTATTTAAAGATGCGCGTTTTTTTTGGTTGATGTGACGTTACATTTCTTTACCCCCCCCCCTCCCTATCGTCACAAATGATTGACCCCCTCCCCCCTAGACGCGTGACGTCATTTATGGACGGCCCCTAGTCTTTATTTGGCACTGGAAGATTCTGAGCTCTATGGGTTTATTTATTATAGGGAACATACAAAATTTACATTTTTGTGACACCCGGTGCGGTCAGCATCCCTCGTACCCCTCTAGTGATGCCACTGCTTAGCGTAAATTACTAACTCGTGTTTTATCTTCTTTTTTAAAACTTTTTTTTATGCGGTAAAGAATTGTCTGTAATAATTTTGAACTTTTGAATTTTTTAAAATAATAATATAAATATTGGTACCTACGTCCACGACCTACAAGGCATTCTCGAGTCACAGAATGCCATGTTTGCTGACGATTTAACTATATGGAGTTCAGGAAAAGACTTGGCAACACTGCAGAACCGGCTGCAGGATGATCTGAATCGAATCTAAGATTACGCCAAAAAATGGCGCCTATTGGTCAATACGGAGAAAACGGTCCACTCCATTTTCACAAATGGACGGAATGCTCTGAAGCATGAGGTGGTGCTTCAGATATGCGGGAAAAGGTTGAATTGGGATCGGACACCAACGTACTTGGGAATCAAGTTGGACCAGAAGGTCCAATCAAGTTGGACCAGAAGGTCCAACTACATAACCATGTGCGTGAATTGTGCGCCAAAGCCACATCTAAACTGTTCCTGTTGAAGAAAATAGTTAGCAGTAGTTAAGGTGCGGACGCAAGACTACTGAGAACTCTCTATCTCGGTAGTGTGAGGGGTGCCATTGTCTACAGCCTCCCGATCCAGGCCTTTACGAGCCAATAGTACCAACAATTTTTTGAAGATGATACTCAAAAGTACTATTTCATTTGCGGTAATTTAAAATATGTAATGAAATTTTGCACACCAAATATGCACACCTTGTATATTAAACTATTATAAGCGCAAATAATGACATACGGATACACACATCCATCCATCTTTAGTGGTAGTTGTTTAAAAAAAAGGCAATAATAAACATCAGCAGTTAGTTGGGATTCATAAAAAAAGGTATTAAGCAGGCAGTGCAAGTTATTTTTGTAGAGCAAAACAGTTCAGTAACTTTTTCTAATTTAAACACATTCATTAAGTAATAAAACAAGTATTTAATGGGGTTAAAAGGTGGCTTTTAATGTGTTTTAATGAGTTTAAGTTTAAAGAGGTTTTTAACTGTAAAACTGGTTTTAACAAGTATATACAGTATATCTTTTTTTCTTTAACTTAAAGTCCCCAACTAAGCATGAGGTAATTTCTGAGAAAAATGTTTTTGTTTTATTGTTTTGACTTACTCTGTGAAAGGCTAGTTCCCAAATCAATAGAATTTTCTGGTGTATCAACAGAGAAGCAGTTGACATCACCTCCCAACTCTGCGAATGTTGCCAGACATGCATGTTGTCCCACATCCAAAATTTTCACTGTTCCATCATAACTAGAATACAAAATACACAAACAAATTTGTGCAATGAAAACAATAAATGTAAGCTTTATTTTAAACAAAAACGACAATAGACGTTACGGCTAATGCCTTCATCAGTACAATAACTTAAAATAGGTACTTACATAAGTAATATTTACATTCTTAAAACATATTATATCATAAAGTAATTTAAAATATTTATGTAAAATAAAAAGAAAGGAAAAACAAAGACAAACAAGGACACAGGATATAGGAAAAAAGAGGAAGTATCTAAAGCTACAGTGAAAACCACAAACGGGAAAAAGATTCTGCAGTTAGGTAAAATTGTGAATTTGGTTAATTCCATATGGAGCCAACGTACCAAATCGTTTTATTAATCTATTTTCCATGTGGATCCTATCATCGGTATTGCTTGCATTTAAAATACCAGTAACTGCAATATCTGAAATAACGCCATAGTCAACACTGTTGAAATGTTTAGACACTGGACATTGAGCCTGTTTATTTATATTATACAGGTGTTTTCGAAACCGATCACCAAGATGACGACCTCTCTCACCCACGTAAATTTTTATTACACCTCTTGCAAAGAATTGCATAAATCACGTTGGGACTTGTACAAGTGAATCCATCTTTTATTATGAATTTTTCAAGAGGGAAAGAAATTTTGTTAATTTCAATCACATATGGACAAGTATTGCAAAGGTTACGGTTGCAACCTTTTGTTCCAATATGTGCTTTCATTGTGGGAAGGTGACTTCTTACAAGCATATCTCTGAGGCTTCTATCTCTCCGGAAAGCAAAAAAGAGGAGGTTTTTTGAAGACCTGCTGAGTTATAGGGTCAGCCATGAGGATTGGTCGGTTTTTGAGAATCACCTGGCGGGCTTTAAAATTATGGGGATGAAAAGTTAAAATAAATTTGGATCGATCACATTGATCACATTGATTACATTGATCAGAAACAGATGATGTAAACGTGTCCTGTCTGGTCATGCCTTTAATTGGATTGACAGCGGATATTAAAACTGTTTCCGGGTATGACCTCCTTCGAAAAAAATCCAGCATTTCATTACTTTTCTCCAAAAGTCTGCCTCGTCACTGCAGAGTCTTTTAAGTCTCAATAGTTGTGAAAATGGGATAGAGTTCTTACAAGATTGAGGATGGGACGATGTGTACATAACGAAATTATGGCTGTCTGTAGACTTGTAAAAAATTGATGTTGATATTTTGTTTTCTTTTCATTTAATTTGTATGTCAAAAAAATTGACAGCACTCCTATGGATGGTTGAAGTAAATTTGATTGAAGAATGGAAGTTACCAACGTAGTCAATAAAACTTTGCAATTGTTGCTAGTGCATTTTTGTTACTCCAATGCAATCGTCAATGTATCTCCTGTAGTACTCTGGGGAGATACCTTTGTAATTTTAAATCCATAGGTGCTCCAAATGGCCCATAAATATAAATGCGTAACTTGGTCCCATCTTCTTTCCCATAGCAACTCCACAAATTTGATTTAAAAAAACTGTCCATTGAACTCAAACGAGTTTAAATTTAGAACCAGGTTAGTCAAACGTATTATGGCACTTGCAGTGACGACGCAAGAATCTTCTGTAAAGAAGGAGCTTCTTAAACAGGTAAGATGTTAAGCCCTTGATCAACAATAGCTAAATACATAGGTAAAGAAAGCATAATTTTTATCAATATTATTAATTTTTATTCAAATTTTTTAGCAATTACTTTTTGGAATCTGGTTTTGAACCAATAGCATGATTTGTTTTTACAATGCAGTGAAAGCATGAGAGAGTCATGATTTTGTTTTATAATTTGTGAAGAGTAAGTTGAAATAATTTTTTACAATTGTGTAAGAAACGCCTATCTGTGCTACATTTAAATACCATCACATGACGCTTGTGTGGCCAGTACTTAATGTGCTGAAGTAGTCTTTATCTGTAGTTGTTGTAACTTTTAATTTCATGTGCAGATGGCTAGTAAGAACAATTATTTACTTACCAGTGACACTGACAAAGAAAGTCATTTTTTACAGCTATAAGAATATGAATATGACCATTTGAACAGATCCCGCAATGCAGAGATATCAAGGTAAATATTTTTTTCTTAAATGTATTTAATTTTATTTCATTTGAAATATGGACTTTATCTACTTAGGGCTAAGGGCTTTTTTTATAATTTTTTTTTAAAGACTTTGTAATCAGTATTTCAATTTTTAATAATTGGGTTCTAATAAACCTGATTTCATATCTTTTTAGCTCTTCCACCAGCCAGAAACTATAGAAACACGTATGTAAGTTCCTATATAGTATAAAACGGTTGATATCATAAAGTTAAAGAATGAAAGGTCTGGTGTGATATATGTAGAGATTGATGGGGTTATTTTACTACAAATACTTATCATGCTCCCGAACTATAGACATATTTATTATATCAATTATTAATATGTGTTTTAATTCTTTTGAGCTGAAAAGTTTTACTCTTAAAATGAAAAGAAAAAGAAGTTTTACATAGTAAATAGTGTTGTTTTGACAGACACAATTTTCAATGTTGTTCCCTTGATTTCTAAAATAACCTCATTGCACTTAAACAAATATTTTACTTGGGTAAACAATTTTGTATCCCCATTATACATAAATAAGAGTATTGCATCATATACTTCACTGTGGTTTATGTCTATTCTTCATATTTATTAGAGTTTTGAAAGTTGTTGGTAATGTGGTTTTACTGGCTTGTTAACTGCCACCACCAAAATCAAATGGGTAAAAGGAGAATAAGTTTACACTTGTTCTTGAGGATAGAACATGAACAATGATTCGTCCCTATGTCTGAGTGTTGTGTTAGATTGTTGTTTTGTTGAATTTTCAAGTTAGAATTTTATGCTTTTGTTCTTTTATCCTCTAGTGTTCCTAGGTTTATTGATTGAAATAATGCCTTTACTCGTTTTTATAGTTTTAATGAATCTTGCAGCTCATTTTTGAATTTCGTATACTTTTTTTAAGTTTGCTTTTTGGTAGATGCCTTATACCTGGACTTCACTGATAGTATCCGTTTTTTTTCATTACAGCAGTGCAATGCGGATTTAGGTGATAGAGGAGTTTGCAAGAACAGGGTCTCTGTAAATGAGCCCTGCCACCTCCACAAAGGCCGAGAGAGTAAGTATGAAATAATTATACTTTGTATTGTAACAGTATTTGTATTAGTCATTTTTTACATGACTCTATGAATGCCTTCTAAAAATCACACTATTCTGTTCAAATTCAAGACATATGTGCTTTTCTATAATATTTTTTATTATTTAACAATGTGTTAAAATTTGATGTCATCAATCAGCCCAACTTTGTTAATTTTTTTCTTCTACTTTTTGTGTTTCAGATACAAGCATTTCCTGGCAGGGAGCTATTTTCAGGTCACTAATTTGGGTGGTAATTTTCATGAATTTTGTCGGCTGGCCATTTATAATATACATTTTGTGGACAACATCTAGGAAACATCAAAATGAAAGCTCAGAGAATACCATATTAGACTGTATCCACAAAGTAATGAATTTTGTCATAAATTACTTTGTGGCAAGATATCAATTGTGACTACGGCAGAAGAGCATCACAAGGGACTTAATTTGGCACCAGATGAGAGGTGAGAACTTGTAAAGATTAAGTTTCTACATAAGATTTAAGATATTGTTTCTGTGTCCAAGAAAAATATTAATACATTAACTTCATCCTGGGTTGTTCTCACTTGAAAGCTATCGTTATAATCTATAAAACTAAAACTGCTCACATAAACTTATTGAATGTAGTTTTATTTTTTAAAATATTTTTTTTTATTAACTCTCATACTTATTCATTTTTTTCAGGGTGTTCATTTATTAATGGGGAAAATACTGTAACACGAATTTTTACTTATTTTTCTTTTTTCTTTTACTTACTACTGCTTTAATAAACTATTTTCATATTTTTTTAAACTTAAACTGACATCTGCAAATTTTATTATAACCTTTTAAAAGAGTGAACAAAACATTACATTACACTTTGACCAGGAGCTGACAAATGAATTTGTACATATAAAATAACACAACTATTGGTGCACATGAGCATAAATGTATTATCATCTAGCATAGATTATCATCTAAAAATTCCAAATATCAGGGCTGTGTTAATCTTAAACTTTTTTAAACCAAAAGACAGATGCTTGTAAAAAGTTTAATTTTTACCAGTCTTTTAAAATTATACAAATTGTCAAAGGAAAAAGAATTAATTGTGGATAACTGACCAATCTTTTCTTACTTTAGGCTCTGTCGGGAAATAAACTCAAATTGTCCTCTTGGGAATAATCAAATATTATGTTCCAATGATCTAAACATTTTAAGTAAATGTGTTCAGTGGTTAAATTGTATTAATAAATTATAAAATCTGAAAGATAAAAGAAAGTTTTTTAAATATCTAAAGTTGAAAGGACTATAAATCCAAGTTGTTTTCCATGGATATCTAATAGGCTGTATTGACAGAAATGGTATAGAGAGAGGGGAAGAAGAAACATGGCGGGATGGTCGTTGTCACTCTGTATACATTTTCGTTTTACATACTACCCAGTTCAAAAATGTCTTGTTATCCAGGTTTCCAGCAAACAAGAGTATTTCCATCTGTGAATTCTCTACATTATTGTTGTTAACCTAATAATGTTCAATTGGTGCAACTTCCCTCAGTCATGGTGGCTACTGACTGGTCTAATATATAACCAACTTTGGAGTTTTTTTAGACATGTGAAAATCCTTTAAGGCAACATTTCTCAGCCAGTGATTGCAAATGGCATGTTTGAGGATGGGGATTTAAATGAAATATAATAACAGAGAATAAATCATAGTTACTAACCTATATAAATGTTAACTATGTTAAATATATATTAAACAATATGTTCCTTTAAATATTAGGATTTTCAGTTGTAAGTTATGCAGTTTCTCAATGCAATAAATAATACATTGAATTAAAAGCATTGTTATTTTTGTAGGGATTGTGATACATAATCATTTACAGTACAAAATTTGTCACATAATTTGAAGGGTTTGTACTAGCTAGGAATCCTTCAAATCTAATCATAATATACTGAATTAATTGTCCAGCGCCTGTTTCCCAATCTGATTATATTTTAATAATAACAGGGTGTCTACATAGAGGCATTTTTTTAAAATGACGGGGAGGTTTTCAAACCATCTCCCTGTCAGACCTGCACCTGTAGACAAGGCAGTGTTGTATGCTCAAGACTACCAAATCACAAACACAATCTTTTAACTGTTGAGTTTTTGAAATGTCAGAAATATCTAGTCCATACTTGTCATATCATAAAAGAAAGTACTGTGATAGACTTTTAGTCCTTGATCACTCATTTTAGCTATAATATTGTTCTTGCCATCGTGATGCTCACCTCTTCATGAGAGGAGAGTGAGTTAGAGAAATTGGACACAAGGCATTGAAAACTATCAACTAGTGTCATATTATCAGATTACGACCATCAACAGTTATATTCGGAGGTCACAATATTTCTTGTGCCTGGACATTTGTTTTCTTATTTAATTTTCTGAACAAAACTCTTTATGTACGTCGTAGAGGTGATTGATAAATAAATGTTATTTTTCTACCATATAGTTTCAATGTTGCTCTCAAATAAGTACAACTATACAGAATAATTAATTGATATAAAAAAGCCGGACGAAGAACTACTTAATTGATGTTTTATGACTTCGATTTAATTCTTTCAATATTTCTGGGAACATTGATAAAAATGTCTTAATAGAATATCACAAGGGATATCCAATCATTTTTAATTTAATTATTTTAAAAAAAATATCAATTCAAGATATAATAATAATAATCGGCATCCTACCGTCTTACGAGACGATGGTGCATCGCCGTTGAGATGGGTTGCATTTCCTCGAGTGGCTGTGCAGTCCTATCTTTGAGTGACAGTCTTTACCACAGCTTTTACAGCATTATATTTTTTATTTTTTTTTAGAAACAAAATTGCCGGCTGCCACACCCCAAAGGCCGCTCCTGTTGGTGGGCAGCAGTTGAGATGGTGGGATTCAGTTGTGATATTGGTGGGCATTAGTTGAGATGTTTGTGGGCAAAGGCAAAGATATTTGTTGGTGAGCTGCGATAAAGATGTATGTTTCTTTTTTCAGCTGAGTATTTTGGATCATTATAAAGAAACCAACACAGGGTTCAATTCACATAAATTAACGAACAAAGGGAACAATTTAAATGAAGAAACCAACACAGAGAACAATTCAAATAAATCACAACTTACAATTCTCTCCCCCAGCAATGTGTTTTGCAAATATTAAGATAAACGATGAGAGGGGAAAAACCAACAACTAAGAAATGCCTCACTTCATGCCCTTGCCACATTTTTTACAAACCTTAGGAGGACGGTCACGTTGCCTCGTCTACGCTGGCCATCAAGGTGAGTCTGCAATGTTTTGATTTAAAAAATAAATAAAAAATATAAAAATATTAACATATCTTTATTACGCTATATTTGAATATATATTTCATGAGATGGGCTGTAATTATTCATACTAGATACGAAACACGGCGTAGCATACGCCGCAGACTTGCTCATCATAGATAGTGCAAAGAACTGGGGGGAGGGAGTGAGAGAACGGACACAAACAACTGCACAAAGTAATGGGAAAAAAAGCGAGTAAACGTGGAGACATGCACGCTGCAGTTGTAACCTTCCCCCCACCCTTTACTACCACCCTTTGCCTACCATAAACTGTGATTGACCAACCCTAGCGAGGGTTAGTTATGTTCGCAAAAAAAAAGGAAAAGAACGGGAAGAAACACTTTTAAAAAAAAATAATTAAATGTTCACGCTGGGGCTTGAAAACAGGACTTTCCGCGTGCAATGCGGACGTGATAACCACTACACTACGAATCAGGTTATTCTGTGAAAGAACAATGCAGGTGAACGTAAGAAGCATCGTCGCCACACCCCCACCCCCCTTTTTTTCTTTTCATCCCACTACGCTTGCCAACTGTGATTTGTCAACCCCAGCGAGGCTCATTCGTCATGCTTTTTTGCACATACTCGTTTTGGTGAAATATATAGAGAGATGAAATATTTGAGAGATTCTGTCTTATACCATTTGAAACCAATTTAGAATAAGCTGAATAACTGAGCATTGCTAAAATTATGAAGTTTATTGCCAATTATGGGACTTTCAAACAAAGAACGTGTTGCCTTTTTAAATCCCTTATATTAAATCTCTTCGTAAGTCGGGCGGAACAACAAAAGTAAAAAATGACCCACTTCCCGTGATGCCATCGAGCTGAAATTTGACACATAGGCTCGTGTCACCTAACAATGCATCGTATAAAAAATTCAGATCGATCAAACGTACAGTTATTAAATTAATGCATTTTTAGTTTATCTATATAAACTATATGTAGCGGTCGCTATTGTTTACATTTTACAGGTCACTTGACTTCACGCCAGCCATCGGTGAACAAATCTCGTGTTTTAACCAGGTGGTTTACACCAGGAGTTGAGTTAAGGCGTTGACGCCATTCGTAAATGTCCACACCCCCTCCACCCTTCCCCCAGTTTTAAAGCCAGGGGAGATAATTTCGGTTTCAGTCTGTAAATATTTGTCGCGTTTGAACATAATCAATACTTTTAGTTATGTCTCATATATAACGGATTTATAGTCAAAGACTTTGTTTTTACGGGGTTGTTTTATTAAATCCCTTATATTATCTTCGAAATCTTGTCTCTCTGTCTTGGGCGGGCGGAAAAAACAAAAGTCAAATATGACCCACTTCCCATAAAGCCATCGAGCTGAAATTTGGCACATGGACCCGTGTCACCTAAGAATGCATCGTATCAAAATTTCAGATCGATCGAACGTATTGTAATTCAATTAATGCATTTTTAGTTTATCTATATAAAACTATATTTAGCAGTCGCTATTGTTTACATTTTACGGGTCACTTGACTTCCCGCCAGCCAGCGGTGACCACATCTCGTGGAGGAGGAGTTCACTCAGTTTTAGGCTGTAAATGTTTGTCGCGTTTGAACATAATCAATACTTTAAGTTCTGTCTCACATATAAGTGATTTATAGTCAAAAACTTTGTTTTTTACAGTTTTTTTAAATTGTTATGGTATCTATGACCCCCTTTCCAGTCCATGACAGATTATGGGGCAAGTGATGTAGCGTTCCCTATTTCGGATAAGGCATCATATTTTGTAAATTATATTATATGCACACACACACACACACCATATTTTATATCTGAAAAATAAAATAAAAATGAAAACAAAAATAAATCAACCGTCTGTTAATAAGTGCATATTAAAAATGATTAAAATGCAATTTTAGAAATGACCTATGCTGTTCTGAATACAAAGGAATGAACATAAAAACCTATTCAATTCGCAATTCATATTAATTAAGCGTTTTCAGGATCACTTCATTAAATTTAGTCAACTTTTGTTAATACGTTCGGTAGCGAAAGTTTATAATGTGTAGTGTATATAAAGCTTAAGTAAACTGTTTTAAAGTGTAAGTTTATTCGAACTAGGCCATCACTTTCAACATAAAATAAACTCGCTACATCTATGGTTTTTAATTAAATGTCGAGTTATGAATTAAATTTTTAAAAATCCCAATTTTATTCATTGCATGTAAAATGTTAATACACTGCATCGTGAAAATAATTGAAATAAAACAATTTAAACGCGTATGTAATATATAAAGCTCAGTTGATATTTTTATGTTTTTTGTTTGTATCCATTAAAAAAAGGTCACTGCTTTGTTGACATTTTTCCAAAAGATCTCTGCCACTGTCGTCACTAAAAAAGCTCTTATATATTTACGACACTGCATCGTAACACAATTGTAATCAATACAATATTTGCAACAGCGTCTATGAGATAAAGATAATAAAGATAAATAAAGAAATTAGGCTATATTCCTAATTTTAAAAAAAACAAACAAAACAAATCAATTTTATGTTAAAAACGCATGTGAAACCATGACAATAATTGATTTTTAAATGGCCTATGTTAATCCATTATCAAAGGAATGAACATAACATATTCAATTCGCAATACAAAATAATTAAGCGTTTTCAGGATCACTTTATTTAGTTTAATCTACTTATGTTAATAGGTCCGGTAGCCTAAGTTTTAATAATATAAGTGTATAAGTTATGTAAAAAACAATAGCTTATGTAAAAGACAAACAAAATATAAATTTTATATTAATAGGACACAGCAAAATTTAAGATGCGTACACGAAAATGTGCGCACAGTAATCAGGCGATAAAAGATTTTAGAATGCGCACCGCTAAAAATGAAGCCTTGAAAAAAATACTGACACAATTATTACATAAATAGGTTTTTATTAAATGTCGAGTTATGGAACAGAAAATGATTAAAACAAATTCGCAATTAAATTTAAACGTGTAAACAATTAAATCTAATGCATCGTGTGGCAGTTGTAATTAAATATGTTTACGTGTCTATCTAATATATAGAAAGTAACAGTAAAGAAAATGACAATTCTTTGTACTACACAGCTCAAATTATTATGAAGCGTACACGAAAATGTGGGCACCGTAATTAGACATTATAATATTTTTTTGAATGCGCACCGCTGAAAATAAAGTATTGAAACGTCACCAAAAGTAACTCGCTTTGAACGGCATTTGAACGTCCGCGTAAATTTGTTCAATACAGAAATGAGGTGAAATTTTTTATTCTTTGTCTCTGCATTTTCTGATAATTTAATTTACGGCATTCGGGCAAAAGGGACAATTACAAAAACTAACTTTAAACCAACTTCAGGGTAAAAGGAACCGTCCTGCCAAATTTGGTCCCCGTCCGTCATTTGGTTTTTCCTTGGCTGTCTAAAAGAAAGTCGTAAAAGTGAAACATACAAACATACAAACATACAAGCATACAAACATACAAACATACAAAGATACAAACACCAACTGAGCTTTATATATTAGATAATTAAAAATATTGATTATGTTCAAACGCGACAAACATTTACAGCTCAAAACTGAGTGAACTCGCCTGGTGTTAAACACGAGATGTGGCCGTCGATGGGTGGCGTGAAATCAAGTGACCCATAACATGTAAACAATAGCGACCGCTACTATAGCTTTATATAGATAAACTAAAAATGGAATAATTTAATTACGGTACATTCGGTCGATCTGAAATTTTGATATGATGCATTGTTAGGTAACATGAGTCTATGTGCAAAATTTCAGCTTGATAGCATTACGGGAACTGTGTCATTTTTACTTTTGTTTTTCCGCCCGCCCGCCTGCCCGACGACGAGCAACAGACAAAGAGAGAGAGAGAGAGAGAGAGAGAGAGAGAGAGAGAGAGAGAGAGAGAGAGAGAGAGAGAGAGAGAGAGAGAGAGAGAGAGAGAGAGAGAGAGAGAGTGAGACAGATAGACGGCGGTGAAGCTAATATAAGGGATTTAAATAAAGCACAACCCGTAAAAACAAAGTTTTTGACTACAAATCCCTTATATATGAGACATTACTAAAAGTATTGATTATGTTCAAACGCGACAAACATTTATAGACTGAATCTGTCTTAACTCCCCTTTGCTTCATAATTCGGGGGGGGGGTCTGGTCACCGATCGCTGGACCGAGCTCAGCGTGTCACGTAAAATGTAAACAAAAGTACGCCGGTACATCGACGGGTTGCGTCAATGCGCGAACTGAACTGTCAGTTGAAAAAAAATCAATAACAAACTGTGAAATTGAATTACATACGTTGTATAGAGATAAACTAAAAGTGCATTAATTTAATTACGGTAGATTCGATCGATCTGAAATTTTGATACAATGCATTGTTAGGTAACACTTGTCCATGTGCCAAATTTCAGCTCGATGGCATCGCGGGAAGTTGGTTATTTTTTACTTTTGTTTTTCCACCCGCCGAAGACAGAGATTGCGGCAGACAGAGAGAGAGAGAGAGAGAGAGAGAGAGAGAGAAGATTTCGAAGTTAATATAAGGGATTTAAAAAGGACGGGTACCCATAAACTGAAATAACGTAAAAAAGAAAAAGATTGCATTGAACTGAGTAAAAGTCCAGCATCTGATCTTGTTTTACTAGTTACTTCTTCAGATGTCAATTTTTCCAAGACGCTTGAAATTTAAAAGTATTTCTTTTCGAAATTATGTATGCTATTGTGGTGTTTATAACCGGAGAAATTTGAATATTTTCATGTTATTGCCATAAATTTTAATAATTTTAAATATAATAGACGAATTCAAATTATTTACACATTACTTTAATTGGATGAATAACCGTATTTTAATGAAAAACACAAATTATGTGTGCTACTTTAATGCAATAAAAACAAAATAAATTTTAGTAAGTTACCTTACAATAATTTTCTGAAAACTGAAAAAATAACATAAATTACTACTGACAAGTGAAACACATTAATTGAACCGCCTTGCCATGTAGGTACTAGTTAGCGCATCATTCTGCGCATGTCGAAATTCCAAGCAAAAACTGTCGAGGCGATATTAATAGCACACATTATTCGGCCCAGCGGTGATGTGTTGTTTTTTTCTTTTTTGTGTGAGCATTCTTCTTATAAAAGCAAAATCTGTGACGTACATCTTTCCAGACAAATCGATACCTTTTTTTAGTGATTAAAAATTTTTGAATGGTTTTGCGTTAGTTATAATAACCACTATGTAAAAAAATAAATGTTAAGCGAATCCGTTAATTAAGACTCGAAATTAAGAATATTTTTGTTTCACCTTGGTCTTCCCCCTTCAAAAGAAAGAGGGTTTTTGTCGGAAATGGCTTTACTAAATGTGGACCGCCCCCACCCCCCACCCCAGCTACGCCACTTAGTTGAGCTCTATACTCTATACACCACAAATATTTTAATCTACAGAAATGTATCATTAAAAAGGCTGAATACCAGTGACCAAAGTGGTATACGGTTACGGACCATCGATTTCTGCTCTGTGTGGATCCCTGTCGACATTGTCGCCTGCTGCGGATTGGCCGTGTGCTTGGAGAGATTAGGAGTTATCCCCCACAGTCTGCTGGAGGCCGCTACCTATGGCTTCCTGTCTGCTATATTTCACGTGACCTATTCGTTTGGGTCTGTTGGTTTGGTCTTGAAGGAGGTCAGTGAAGACTTTGGTTACATTAATAAATAAGAGATGTAAGGGGAAAGATGTTTCAAATGTACGACAAATTGTGTGTGTCACAGAGGCGTCACCAGCGTTGGTGTCACCCATTGCGGTAGCTCATGGCGTCAGCCCCTCACGACTTACCCCATAGAACTCCTCCAAGTCTACCAGTGCGGTAAAATACCCAATTTTAAATTTTCGTATCACCCCTTGTGATGGTGTCACCCGGTTCGATCCACAGCCCCCCCCCCTGGAAACACCCTAGTGACGCCTCTGGTGTGTGATACAGCAAAGCCGTTAGGTTAATGCTGACCGATAAGAGCCTACACCTCTTCCGCCCCTCACCCACATGCACAAATGAAAATACCCCCCACTACCGACCCCACCCACTCGTTTTTTTAATATTAACAAATATACATGTAGGAGCCACATGCCCCTTCCACCAATTATAATAAACGTATTGACATATGTTACAAGCCCAGAATGTTTACTACATAAATCATTTCAATAGACATAAGATATTAATACATGCAACTGTAAGTTAATATTTTATACATCATCATAACTCTTTAACCGCTATATGATTATATTTTATAACTAAGCTTCGTATATTATGAGCAAGCGTAAAGTTCCAAAATGTATTTTAATTTTTTTTTAATCTTTAAATTGTTTTATTGTTTTAGTCATTTAAAAAAAAATATTATGCACTTATTTCCTAAGATCGTCAACAGTACATGATGGTCACTTCTTTACTATTTAAAATCTCACTGTCCAAAAATCATAAATTATTGTGAAACTTTTGCCCAACCTTCTCCCTTGTGATAATGTGTTTGTGAGAAAACATTAAATTTATGTTGAGATATGAATTCGGTAAGGTGTCTTCATGTGAAATGAAAAAACTCACCCTCTTGAAATCTCGTGCTACCTCGTTGACTTTTACCTCTCTGTTGACACTTTAATTAAGTTTATAAAATATAACAAGAAATCTTTATTTCCAATTTTCATGTAAAATTGTTTATTTCTTAAAACAAAGTTTTGAAAGAAGAAAAAAATCAGTAAAAAATAAATGGAAATTTATATTCGTTTTCCAATGATTCATGCGAGTTCACACATAATAACAATAAGTAAGTCATTGCCATGTCGTTGCAGATGTCCGTCGTGAGCCACGCTGTTCTCAACATCTCAAAGCGCCTGCTACTGGTGGTGCTCCTTTACATGTCCAGTGTACGAGTCGCTAACTCAACTAATTTCATCGGACTTTTTCTCTATTCAGCTGACAAGCAATTCTTCATTTTTTGCAGCGAAAGAATTGGTAAATATGTGTCTTTAAAATAATAATAATAATTTATTTATTAAAAAATTTTTTGACTCAACACGGCATTTAAATCTCTTTAGATGACAAAGTAATCCAACAGAACCATGAGTAGAAACTTTACTATATTGTATATTGTCTGTTGAGCTGTCGATCAACGTCTACGTCGGTCATTATTTTAACGGCATATGTAACCTAGAAGAGCCCGCCTTAAAACCCTATCCTGGCCCAGTCTGTCCAGTATGTTCCTGGTATGACAAAGTCTTAATGTCGTCTGCCAACAACTCTTGACGTCCAGTAGGTGGGGGGGGGAAAGACCTCTTTTCCGCTATACACGAGGGTGCCAATTCATTGCTTGCCATGTATTCGAGTCAGGTTTTTTTTAGCGCATAGCCAGTCCTTCAATAGTGTCAGTGTAGTCAGTCTATACAACTAAATATTACCCCACCGTTCAGCTCATTGCTGTCAAAGGGAAGTTATGCCACGGTTGAAGTATATATAAATAGAATAATGCATGTTTTAAAAAAATTAGAATTTCCTTTTCATGCTAACAGAAAAATTAAGCCTTATATTATTGGGGTTTTTTTAAATATAATTTTTTCGAATGTCGTATTCTCGTGAACAGAATTCAGAATAATCTTAAATGAGAGAACGTGATAAAAGAATATTTTTAAAAAATAGTTGTAAAATAAAAATCATGTCTTACTGCTGTGTAAAGTTAATAAAATTTTGAATGTTGATTTTAAAATTAAACGTTAAAATTTCTCTTTAATTTTTTTCTTCCACAGTTAAACTTACATCCATATGTGTACTGATTGCGTTTCTGGCCTCTTCCACGCGAGTCGCAAACAATGAAATCTTCAAGGTCATCGGTGGTTTTTCTAGCCCACTCTTCATTACTAGACATACTGCCAGCCGGCCTGTAAACAATCTCCACATCCTAACCCTGGGATTTAATCAACCTACCGACCTTGACCTTCTACCGGACCTCACTAGATACACCTCGCAGGAAAGACGTGAGATCAAAGAATTTCTCGGCGAGAACTGGGCCAAAAACTCAACACGCTCCAATTTTCTCTCTCAGAAGCTGCGAACGTCTTTGGAAGTTATCAAGGAGAACCAGAGAAGCCACTACAACATCTTCAAAGACGTCTTGGGTTCGTTCAAGTACGGCATGCTGCTCGACACCGCCGACTTCGAGAATAAAGGCGACCCCGCCATCACCGCGGCGGAGATTTACTTCTTGGCGCGGATCAAACTCGACTTGATCTACTACTGCAACACCGTCGCGTGCATGAAGAACAACCTGGCTAAGGCGGTCGAGTTGGCGAGGACGTACTCGCCAAAAGATCTCGTCATCCTCCTGCACGGCGGCGGGAATATCAACGGGTACAAGGACCACGACATCTTGCGCTTCCAGATATTTGATCTGTTTAAGGGCTTCCAGTTTTTCATGTTCCCGCAGAGCATTTGGCTGAAGCCGAACTGCACGGATCACCAGGAGTTGTGTCTCAAAATGCACTGCTGCCACGAGAATCTCACGATGGTGTTACGAGACAAGCTGTCCTATTCTATCGCAGAGATTTTTTTCAAAGGATCTACGCGCCTTCTGATGGCTCCGGACATCGTCTTCCATTTAGGGCCAGTCACGCGATCGATGGCTCCAGATTTTGATATCTTGTGCATTTGAAGGATTGACAAGGAGGGCCCAAAGTACTCCAAAAAATCATCCCACCCTCCACATCTCCGCCTGCACATATCGGACTGGTATCAATTCCTCACACCGAAAGCTGGCACCAGCTTGGAGAAATCCATGTACGCCACCATGGTGGGCCTCTTCTACATACAGCACGCCCGCGTCATCATCACTGCCAACCTACACGGACACATTCTGTCCATGCCGCTGGACATCCCCCACGTTCTAGGGGACAATCCGGCGAAGAAACTGTCCAGTTATCAGAACACGTGGACGCGTGGCGTCGAAAACATTAGACTCACTGATAACCCCACCAAGGCCGTCGGCCTCGCTGTAGAGTTGTTAGATATCTATAAGAATGAATTACCTCCCCGTTCACCTTGGCTAAATATTACTGAGGAGTTTCAATTCACAAACTACACCCTTCCCGATAGTGATTTCTCTTGAGAGAAAAAGTTATTTGAAAATATTTTGCAGCACATAATTTATATGTCTTAAAATCAAATACACAAAAGTGCAATGATGACTTATGTAGCAATAGTATTTGAATGGAATGTTGAATAAGGTTAAATGTATTTTTTTTACATGTGTCTAAAATGTTGCCGCTCGAGCTGTATTTGCGTAATTGTTTAGTTATATTTATATTAAGTTATCTAGGCAATCCTCCGAATCCCGGTCCCAAATTATTTTGGGTGTTTTTTCACATTATTCACATAGATATGCTTCGTTACATAGGGAAGCATCTCAGTTATAATCAATTACGTCATTATTGACGCAATTTTGTTTATGATGATTAAAAACTCAAATTGAATTCAATAATATAAAATTATTTTCATTTAGGCCAATATAATGGCAATTACTGTCAATCGATTTTTAAAAAAGTTCACTTAAGATTCTACTAAGATGTTTAAAATCTCATGACCTGATGGTCACTAGTTGGAATTCCCGTGTAGGTGGGGATATGTTCCCGGGTCCAATGGTGTCGCCGAGTCCACCCAGCTCCGAATGGGTACCTAACACTAGTTATGGAAACAAAAGCTGCTGGGAATTGCTTGTAATCTCCATAGCCGTGTCCTGTGAACGCTGCGTCACTTGCCAATAGACCGGCATGGTCTGTGGACGCAATAATCTTTTGTACAGATAAGACTAAGATAGGACAACTGCATATTCAATTAATTATGCCTTATCGGGAAAGATATTTTGTTTTTAAATGTCTTTTTTTTATCCTTGAAAATAATTTCTGTAAAAAATAATCTTAACTTATATTTTCTGATTCTTAGTATTTAAATTGCCATTTAAAATTGTTTTATTTTTAATTCACAGTATTACTTTCAAACAAAAAAATATCGCGTAAAGTCACTTTATTTATTTTTAATCTGGGATCACCTATTTAACTATTCACTCAGTTACTTGGACCCGGTAAACCCCGAGTACTGTGCACTTTGAATATTTCATATTAAAAGTGATTTCCATCTTTAAATTATTCATAAGAGAAACAAATACTTTCAAAATGAACTGTATAGTTACTTAGCTCTTTAAGCTGATATGTTAAAAAATAGAAAGAACGTAATGACTGTTTGCAGTCTATTTATCCGAGGTTAATATCCGAACTGCACTTCCCCAAGACCTACCCTAGACCTTCCCGAAGACGTTCCCAAGACCTACCCAAAACCTACCCCAGGACCTGCCCCAAGACCTACCCCAATACCTGCCCCAAGACCTACCCCAAGACCTGCCCCAAGATCCGCCCAAAAACCCATCCTAGACCTGCCCAAAGAAATACCCCAAGACCTACCCAAAACCTACCCCAGGACCTGCCCCAAGACCTACCCCAAGACCTGCCCCAAGATCTTCCCAAAAACCTACCCTAGACCTTCCCCCATAACCTACCACAAAAACTGGGCATTTTAAAGTAGTTTTAGGGGGCATAGGCTTATATGCAATGTAGACTTTTATGCGAGTAAATACGGTAGTTATTGATATTGGAGACTATATTAAGGGAAGAGGTAGTTACAAGACCACAAGAAAGTATGTAAAAATGATCAACTATTTTTCAAATGATTGGGATAAAATAAAAATAAAAATTACAGTTAACCAATGGCTTTACATTATTGTTTATTTTGTTGTAAGATATGGTATAGTCCCCGCGCCCAAAAATGAAATATTGCTAATATTACATCTTTGTAGAAGTTCAAAAGATCCCTTTTCATACGCTTTGTGTGCTTTAATAGCGAAATATAAGTACCACTGATCAATCATTAGCATATGCGGTTACTTTTTGTTCACCATTTTTTTCAATAGGTCGGTTGACTATATCGATTTTAATATCCAGTACATATATCTCCAAATGTATTTATGTATGTCAATATGTAATACTGTCCATTTGCAAGACTGTCATAACGATTTCAGTTTTTTTTTATATATGAATGCAGTTTGTTACAAATATGTTACAAAGTCTAACACGTGATACTATTGTTTTATGCAATTTTACCATCATACAATTTGATCTTGGAAGATTTTTGGTATGGCAGTGCCAAGAGGGGGGTAATGTGGTGGTTGGTGGGGGTGGCAAATGATGAATTGTGCTACTGTTGTGTGTGCCCGTAAACATTATTAATTCATTACAATATTCCTTTACGGCTATGACCTAAAAAAAAGATAATACCTTTAAAACTATGCCAATAGCAAGCAGCCATTTTAGAATTTTTTTAATACCTTTAAAACTAAACGAAAATTCAATTCCAGACTCAAACCCTGAATATGCGTAGGACACAATAATCTTCTGTTAAAAATAAAAGAATCAGCGTCTACACTATATAATATAAGACACTTAATAACTTAATAAGTCATGGTTTTAAGAGGAAATTAATTTGGAGAAAAGGAAGCCTTTCTTTGATTTTAACAATTATTGTACAATAATTCAATTACATTTAAGGTCTAAAAAGCAATCATTTAAATTAGGGCTGCGGAAATTAACGATTAATTTCTAGATTAATCGTTAAAAATTTTTAACGATTAAACTTTTTAAAACGATTAATCGACCCACCACTTAAAAATGTACTGGAAGCCAAAATTAAAATATTTTGGCCGATAAATATCAACAAATTTTATTGACGATTACACGAACATTTTGGTTTTAAACTATTGACTGACGTGAATGTTCAAAATGTTGATAAAATTTATTGTGTTCATTGAGAGAAATCGTTTGCCTACCATGCAATATTCCCTCTAAGTCTAAGCTTCGTTGGTCCGTGTGCAAAGTTTTTAAAAAACTCGTGTACAAAGTTGCACAACGTCCATTTTTTCTGCAATATTTTACAAAATTTGGTGCGCGGTGATTCTAAACTCCTGCGTGGGGTCGGTCATATATTCGGCGCAGCCGCGCTGCTTAAAGGGAACATTGCTGCCATGGTTCTAACACTTCGCTTACATATCACCTGCAAACCAAACATCCACTACAGTATCAGAAACTTCAGCTGAGACAATCTAAAGCTATGTGAACGATTTTTGAGCTCGGCTGGTTATATTGTCAATAAGACCCACTTGAACATCACTTGAACCAAATAATGCCACTACACTTGTCTGTTTGCGTTGTTGGTTAATAAAATATGTCATATAAAGAAGATACTCCAGTGTTATTTCGATTTTTGACAAGTATTTTAATAAATGTTACTTATGATTAATGTTCTCTTAAAGCTGCGCGGCTGCGCATATATTTGGCCGACGTCGTGCAGCAGTTTAGAATTTCTTTTCGGATTCATGCCCATCGTATCTTACTGAACTTTTGTCAGTCTACTCACCCACTCGCAAGCTAAGATCTTCTGCAGACACACGCGTTCTCTCTGTTCCTACGACACGCACCAAAACGTTTGGTGAAAGGTCGTTCTCTTTTTGTGCAGCCAAACAATGGAATTCTCTACCATTACACATACGTAGTATTCAAACAACCAAGTCCTTCAAGACTGCACTTAAGACACATCTTTTCAAAATTTATTTTTAAAATTGATGAAACAACATTACTTGTAAATGATTAACGTAGCTTATGTATAATGTATTGTAATTTTGTGTGTTTGTTGTGATATCAATGTTAATTTAATACTTATAAGTATGTTATTTCTTTCATGTAAAGCGCTGTGAGCCCAGTTCCTTACTGGGATATAGCGCTATATAAATAATCAATTTATTATTATTATTATAGAATTACCACGCAGCAAATTTTGTAAAAATATTGCACAAAAATGGATGTTGTGCCACTTTGCACACGAGTTTTTTCATTTTGCACACGGACCAACGAACCTTAGAGAGAACATTGCTTATGACATCATAAATTTCAATTTTTGGCCTTAATCGAAATTGACGATTAATTAATCGTTAATTTTTCAAAAGTTAACGATTAAATTTAAATTAATTCGTTAATAGCCCTAAATGATATATATATAAGTGTAGCTGAATTATTTAGACTTGAAAATATATTGAAATAACTAAATAAATATCACAGTTTTCTAAATTTGAAAGTAATACGATTTAATATATATATATATATATATATATATATATATATATATATATATATATATATATATATATATATATATATATATATATATAATATATATATATATATATATATATATTAGGGATGCGGAAATTAACGATTAATTTCTCGATAATCGTTTAAAAAATTTAACGATTAAAATTTTTGTATCGATTAATCGACCCACCACTTATAAATGTACTTGAAGTCAAAACTTATAATATTTTGGCAGATAAATATCTACTAATTTCCGGACGATTACAGGAACATGTTGGTTTTAAACTATTGACTGACGTTGATGTTCAAAATGTAGATAAAGCTTATGGTGTCCATTGAGAGAAATAGTTTTCCTACCATAAGTCTAAGCTTCGTTGGTCCGTGTGCAAAGTTAAAAAAAAACAACTCGTGTGCAAAGTTCCACAACGTTCATTTTTGTATGCAATATTTTACAAAATGTTCTGCGCGGACATTCTAAACTCCTGCATGCGTTGCGTTGGTCAAATATCTGCGCAGCCACGCTGCTTAAAGGGAACATTGTTACCATAGTTCTAACACTTCGCTTACATATCACCTGAAAACCAAACATCCACTACAGTATCAGAAACCTCAGCTGAGACAATCTAAAGCTATGTGAACAATTGTTTAGCTCGGCTGGTTATATTGTAAATTAGACCCATTCATCCCTTGAACTAAATAATATCAACACACTTGTCAGTTTGCGTTGTTGGTTAAAAGATGTCAATAAAAGAAGACAGTCCAGTGATATTTTGATTTTTGACAAGTACGTTTAATAAACGTCACTTATGACACCATAAATTTTAATTTTTGGCTTTAATCGAAATTAACGTTTAATTAATCGTTAATTTTTCTAAAGTTCACAATTGAATTTAAATTAATCGTTAACAGCCCTAATATATATATATATATATATATATATATATATATATATATATATATATATATATATATGTAGCCGTGTGGTCGTGACTATGTATATATATAGCCGGTAGGTAGTTGTTCACTACTTCACACGCAACACACAAAAGTAAAATGGAATTCAGGTAAGCTGAGGACTATAGTTGGTATAGTGTTTATTTGGTTCTCTTCAAAGGTTCACACAGTAGCATATGAATACGTAAATTGGATACAGGAACTACAGTGTACAGTTCTACATTCTACTACAGCCCTACTCCTATCTCGCTACTCCCTAGGTGCCGGGTCACTCTCTCCGTCTCCCACAGTCCTCTCCTTATATTGGTAGTCAGAGAAATGTGGGTGACATTGAAGATCGTCCTATGGCTCAAGTCGTAAAAACTTGTTCCATTCATGTTTTTCCCTGGCCACTATAAAATACTGTTGGCATTTCCCTGCCCCTTTGTCCTGTCTGGACACACTTAAAATTTCATTCATTGACCACTGCCCCATGACGTCCAAGGACCGTCGCCGAAATTGCTGGCAGTTAAACTTGGGCTTTTGTTCCCAGCTAAGGGAAACAACAACCCACATTCCAATGTTCTGCCTGCCACTGATACTGGGTGAGGGGGAAGCGTTGTGGGCTGAAAATATTGTGGCGGACACTGCCACATCCACCCCTGCTTTTGAACACCAGCGGCCTCGCTGGTAAAAATGCAAATAAGAGTTATATGCATACTGTTACTAACAATGTGCACAAAAACTGTTGTCATAAACATTTTGAAAATTGCAGAGAGAAAATATTGTCTACGAAACAAGTCAATACCTCTACTTATATCGTTCACATAATGTAACAAAAAAACATACGTAAACTAAAATTATTTCGCCACATTTAAACGTCATGTGAAAATAAGATGTCCTCTAGCACAGTGAAATATACATCATAAAAATAAGTAACATGCAATAGCCAGTAAATACTAAGATATTGTTTATGTGGTGTTAAGAAATTGTTCATGTGATAATTACTTATCGTCCGCGTTCTCGGCCTGGGGTGACTGCGTTCTGCTGCCGTCTCCGGCGGTTGGCGATCCATGCTGACTGGCGAGGCGGGGCTTGCGGGGGTCGACTTGTCGCTTTTGTAATCTGACCATCTCTTGAGTAGTCAGTATCATAGCCGAGGTCTTCTGGGAGCTCAGTACACTCTGGCTTATTGATAGACTGACTAGGTTGAATTTGCTTGGGCGAGTGGTCATGGTGTGATATGGTGAAGTCCCTTTGACTATTGAATCGGTGACCCAAGTCTGCCATGTAATTAAACCGTTGGGGTTTGACAGGCTCTTTTAACACAGTGTTTGCCTGTGTAGAGCTGTTGCTGGTTGGATTCGAGGTCGCGAGCTTCTTCTTAGGCCTATATCTTTTTCTCTTAGGTCGGATAGGGCCTTTGTAAGAAACTCTTGTGCTTTCTCTAAGGTAGACCTCTGAAGGCGTAGGCACAGGCTTTGCTTTACATCTTTCTCTTGTGGGTAATTGCCGCTGAAAGCAATCGGCCTGATAGGTCGTCTTGGAGAGTAGTGGGATATCTGGAGGTTGATATCCACTATTTGATGTCCGACGATTCACAGTGTTACAGCGCTTGATTGGCTGTTCTTTGAATTCGCCTTGGCAGACGGTACCACAGCTCGTGTTCTCCATGGGCCTAAGTGGACGAGCTGACCTGTCGCTCCTCACACGACGTGACTTCCATGTTTGGTGCTGCCAGCTATGTGTGTTGAGCCTAGTTGTCAGGTCCCTGCCATCTGTGCGTGGTGCATTCTTAGGCGTAGTTTTAAAATCACTACGGGGACGAGGAGCTGTGGATGCCAAAAGCTGTGGTACATGGTTGGCATGGGGTAGCCAACGTTTCAGTATATTCATACCGAGCAGCGCTGGCACCTCCTTCTTCCGCACATGCTGTGGTTGGCTTATTGGTGTTGGTACGGCCAGGAAGGGGACGTCACTCAAATGTTGCCCGAACACTTAAACGTCGAGAGTTGTCACCTCTAGGTATGGCACCTCAACTCCATTGACGGCTTGTAAAGTGACAAATCCTGTGTCAAGGGTGAGATGGCCAACATGTTGCGATAGCCAGGATTCTCTAATGGTGCTTACTTCGCTACCAGTGTCGATCAGCGCCGTAACCTGGTGACCATTTATGGCCACATCAAGAGTTGGGCTGGCACCAGTCATTCCTATCGACTTCAATGTAATGCGTCGGTTAACAGCTGTGTGTGAAGGATAAGATCGTCCGGACGAAGGTTGCTGTCGAGGCAATTCTTGGTCTGACTGATGCTGACGTGTCGAATGCCTATTGGTGTGTGAGACGTAGCGGTGTTTCGCTAGGCAGACGTCTTCGGAGTGTCCCTTCCGATTACACCATAGGCAGTGTTTGGACCGGTGCGGATGTTGTTGTTGGCCCAGATTAGGCTGTCTGGGTGCTGGTGGACAGTGGACATCGTTAGCGTCCACGTCCCCTCGGGGCTGGTGCACTGACTGGTGGAGCCTATCTTCCACAGCTGCTACCTGTTGGTCTATGTGGGCCATTAGGTGTTGTGTCAACTGTGTCCAGTCAGGGAGAGGTGTCGCTGAGATCTGTGCAGTGGCGGCGACATCAGAGAAGTCTTCCCTCATCCACCGTTGGGCTTCTTTCTTGACTTGCTCATAAGAGCTGCCAGCGTGCAATCTGGCATATGCTCGTATGTCACGACGTAGGGCGGCTGGCTGGAGGCCTTGGATGAAAACATCTCGGAGCATGTCGTCCACCAGGATGCCTGGTCGTGCAGAGTTCACCAGTTGAAACAGACTTTTTAACGCCCTCGAGTAATCGTTGACTGTCTCTCCAAGGCCCTGTTTCCGTCGGTAGAAGGCTGCTGTTAGAGTGCTTGCATCTCTCTGCTCACCCCATTTCTGCACTATCAGACGTAACAGTCTCTCAGGGGTATTGATCTCCTCAGGTGTTCGGTCCAACACTTCTTGGCGGGCACGCCCCTCTAAGGCGCCTATGATCCAGGTAACCGCAGAGGCAGGAGGCACGGGCTGTAACTGTAGTAACAGTCGTATTTCTTGTACGAACTGTTCGGCCCCGCTGTCACCAGTGAACTTTGGTAACTTGTGCAGTCGAGTAAACTGTAACTGTTCCTGTTCCATGATTAAAAATTATTTCTACTTTATGTTCCTTAGAATTTCAAATAGCTCACTATGTAGCAGAAACTATCCTCACTAGTGAAACCCTGCCGACGACGCCAAAAACTGTAGCCGTGTGGTCGTGACTATGTATATATATAGCCGGTAGGTAGTTGTTCACTACTTCACACGCAACACACAAAAGTAAAATGGAATTCAGGTAAGCTGAGGACTATAGTTGGTATAGTGTTTGTTTTGGTTCTCTTCAAAGGTTCACACAGTAGCATATGAATACGTAAATTGGATACAGGAACTACAGTGTACAGTTCTACATTCTACTACAGCCCTACTCCTATCTCGCTACTCCCTAGGTGCCGGGTCACTCTCTCTGTCTCCCACAGTCATCTCCTTATATTGGTAGTCAGAGAAATGTGGGTGACATTGAAGATCGTCCTATGGCTCAAGTCGTAAAAACTTGTTCCATTCATGTTTTTCCCTGGCCACTATAAAATACTGTTGGCATTTCCCTGCCCCTTTGTCCTGTCTGGACACACTTAAAATTTCATTCATTGACCACTGCCCCATGACGTCCAAGGACCGTCGCCGAAATTGCTGGCAGTTAAACTTGGGCTTTTGTTCCCAGCTAAGGGAAACAACAACCCACATTCCAATGTTCTGCCTGCCACTGATACTGGGTGAGGGGGAAGCGTTGTGGGCTGAAAATATTGTGGCAAAAGTATTGGTTTCCCTTGATAAAGTTCACAAAACATTTTCTTTTAAAATATTTAGGAAAGATGGGATTGTAGATAACTGTAAAGCCCACATCTTAGTTGTGATTAGTATCTACCTTTTTCAAAAGCCTAACAAACTTGTCCTTGTTTGATAAATACGAAATATTAAACTTTCTAAATGTACACAAAGTATTTTATAATAGGGGTTGCAGGGCGCCTACGGCGCCCCGTTTGCTTTTTGATTTTATAATTAACCACCATCTAATTCTCTTTTTACAATGTTCCCTTTTCTAAAATTGAAAATATGAGCTAAATCAATGACGTCATATAATATTTTTTGACAGCGCATCTTTAATTTGCACACCTTTTGGTGCATTGGTGCAGTAATTTGGTTTTCCCTGCTTTCTAAAATTAGTAGCGTCAGGACAGACTGACTTGCGTGACAATTGCAAATTATATAATTTTATTGTACACAACTTTATACTCTATTTATTTTTCTTATTTTAAATTATGTAAATATTGTACACAACTTTAAGGCGAATATTTCAATATATAAATTAAATGTTATTCATATATTTTTTATAAGTTTGTTCTTCACTTCTTCAATCATTTTAGATATAAATATTAATTTCACACTTTGTTCTCAATAATTTGGATTTAGTGTTCACCAATAGTTCAATATCGTGTGTGAGAACAAGTACGGGAGAAGCACCTCGAGGTCAGTCTTCTTCGGCGATTTTCTGGTTGGTGCCATTGTCTTTGGTCAGCTGTCGGACATGTGAATATAACACTGTCCGTTTAATTCATTTTTTGTCCAAAAGAGATATGCAAAGATGGAATAATAATTTGGAAGGGAAATGTAACAATGTTTTAGCTTGCTTTATATGGCTAAAAGATGACATTGTGAAAAGATCGAATAACAATAAACATCTCATTGAAAGTATATATAACACTAGACGCCCCGCGGCGTAGCATAAGCCGCAGACTTGCTCATGGAGAGTTTTTTTACCCCTTTAATGCACTTTTTTAGGGCGCCTACGGCGCTGACCTTTTTCAAAAGCCCAACTAACTTGTCCTTGTTTGATCAATACGAAATATTAAACTTTTTTAAATGCACACAGAGTATTTTATAATAGGGGTTTTAGGGCGCCTATGGCGCCCCCTTTGTTTTTTGATGTTATAATTAACCATCATCAAATCTTCTTTTTTACATTGTTCCATTTTCCAAAATTAAAATAGCGAAAACAATGACGTCATATAATATTTTTTACAGCGCATATTTAATTTGCACACCTTTTGATGCATTGATGCAGTAATTTGGTGCGCTGCTTTCTAAAATTAGTATATGTTGCACATGCAGCTTCTTGATGCCTCGCAGGGTCCGACCACGAAGAGAATTATATATATAACATATTTTTAAAGATCCATATTTCATTGCATTTTTAAAACGTATCATGAATTTTCGAGATGGCTTATTGACAGAGATAGAAAATGTTACTGATGGATTGTTCCAGGTTCTGTAGACGTCGAATATTTCTGTTCGGGGTCCTCACACTATTTATAGCCGGTGTTGTGGCGTCCCCGGCCCCCAACATGTTCGTCTTTCTTCCGATATACTTCTTGACTTCTTGCAAGGCGCGACACACACGAGGGCGTTTTTGTGGTGTTTACACTTTGTGAGTCAAAGGTTCTAAAACAGTTAAACCTAGAAACTACCCATTGTAATATATTTGTGAAATGAGATAAGATAGATTTATTGATCCATAATGAGTGGAAGACTTTTATTTATATATCACTTTTTTTTTGGGGGGGGGGCATAAATAACAGTTTTCAGTTCATAAAGGTATACGTTTATTAAACAAAATAATTATCAACATTGGAATAAACTAACATAATACATAAAAATTAATAATTCAACATCAACATTTCAATTTGTGAAACTGTAAAGTTTTTCACAATGATTACGTAGCAGTTTACGCAAAATAATATTTTACTATCAAATGCTAAACGTGTGTGCATAGGATTAATAAAGATAAAGAAATTTTAAAGGAAGACAGTTCTTTGATCCCCTGATTTTTTACCACGTTTTTATTAACTCGCTTTCGTTCCTGTAGCATTGTTTGTTGTTTTGTTGGATTGTCCAAGATTTTTTCAAATTTGCCAACGTAAAATTGAACCACTTCTGATGGTTCTAGAGATCTGAAAATTTTACCACAGATAGATCTTGGATGACAATGCTTTGTATTAAAATTTCATATCGATCGAATGTACCGTTATTAAATTATCGAACTTTTTAGTTTATCTATAGTCTATATATAAGCATCTGTACCGTCGGCTTTTGTTGACATCCGTGAGTTCCCCCCGTGACCAGATCACAATGTTTTTAAAACGTTGGGCGGGCGCTTGTGAGGTGTTTGGTAAAGTAAATAGAGGTAAAAAAAATAATGTTAAAAACCAAGTTTTTTTTAGTGGACTAAAAAGAATAAAATAAATAAAGGTAAAAAAAATATATTTAAAAACCACGTTTTTACAAGCGGACTAAAAAGAAGAGAATAATTTAAAACTTGTAAGTTCAAGTACTTTGATTTAATATGTCTAAAAACGTGGGGCGGGTGTTTGGTATAAAAATTAAAGATTTCTAATTTAGAAAGCAAAAGAGAGATCTATAAGTGAGAGTATGAGTGAGCTGCATATGTTAAACCTCATAAGCGCCCGCCCCACGGTGGTTAAATAGTGGTTAAAATATTTTCAATTCACGGTTCATTAAAACAATTTCCGATCAAATAATTTCCAACGTTCACGTAAACATCGTAAAAATGGACACTTACAATGGAGTTCTAATATTTTCTTGACACATTTGTTAGTTTTTGGATTATTCAATATTCAACACACACCATATCTGGGGATACTGCAGTGCTAACACTTTACGCCTTTCTTTCTTTGCCTTTCAAATTTCAGAAGGCTCAAACAAAATTTCTTTTAAAACTCTCCAGCCATCTCAGTTGACTCAGATCTTTTTCAAACTTTTTAGGTGACCTCCAGGTTTTTGCAGCATGCAGAGGAGATATCAACACTAGATTTTTTAAAACTCACCTCTCAGGATACATCAATATTTCCACGGGCTTTTCTATTATGTGTAATACTGTGATGGTGGTTGCTTAAGTACTGATACATTTAAAATGGCAAACACATTCAATAACAAGTTTCAAAAGCCAAAAAAGCCAATAAAGCAATCCATTAATCATTCAAATGTCTGCGTTTTCCATCTACGAAACTCTCGATTCGTGGGGATTTCTATTGGACAATTTTCACCGTTGAATAGATATCTAGTAGAACAGGGATGTCCAAAGTCCGGCCCGCAGGGCCAAAACCGGCCCGCGACGCCATTTTAACTGGCCCGCGGCCTCATCTGAAATAATTAATAAACTAACTTATTATTTCTGTAAAGATAGTATATTTATTAGAAAAGTAGAAATTGTGTACTGTTTCGAGTATGTCAAATGATGGCGAAAGTATGTGATTATTATTATTATTATTTTTTAAACAACGTGGAAATTGGTTGTTTTAAAACCCGATGAAGTTAATTGTACTAAAACCTTGACAGCCTACCGTAAAAGTCGATGGCGTCATTTTAATATTTTTAGCCTCACAGCAAAGCTTATTTTCAAGAATCGGTCATGCCAATGAAAATTCCTCAAAGGCAAGTTATGAGGTAGCAACACTGATAGCGAAACACAGCAAGCCATTCAATGATGGCAAGTTTGTAAAAGAATGCTTGATGAAAATTGTTGAAAATATCTGTCCCGAGAAAAAGCAGGAGTTTGCCAATGTTTGCCTGTCACGCAACACTTTGACTCGCAGAATTGAAGAAGTCTCATCTGACATTAAGAGACAAATAGAGACAAAAGAAGAAAAATTTGACTTTTTTTTTCGATAGCCTGTGATGACAGCACTGATGCATCTGACACTGCGCAACTTCTTATTTTTTTAGAGGAGTTAATGATGACATGTGTGTGAGTGAAGAATTACTTGACCTCCAGAGTCTTAAAGACCAAAGAAAGGGAAACAGATTTATTTACTTCTGTTTGTTCTGCTGTTAATGAAATTACACTACCTTGGAAAATAATATATGGAATTTTTACTGATGGTGCACCTGCCATGATTGGTGAGCATAGTGGGCTTGCAACAATTGTCTGTAACAAAGTCAGTGAGGAGGGTGGCAAAGCTATTAAACTTCACTGTATCATTCACATACATGTTCTTTTTGCCAAACATCTTAGATGTGATCATGTCATTAAGCCAGTAATAAAAGCTATAAACTCTATTCGCTCTAAAGCCCTGTTTCACCGCCAGTTTCAGCAGTTTCTTCTTGACATCCAGGGAGAATACGGAGATGTTGTGTATCACAATGATGTAAGGTGGCTCAGTCGGGTGAACAGCACTTCAGCGCTTCTACGCATTTAAAAAGGAAATTGGGCAATTCATTGAAGATAAGGGACAACCAATGCCAGAATTATCTGATACTGCTTGGCGGGCAGATTAAGCATTTTTAGTTGATATGACAAGACATCTAAACGTACTTAACACAAATCTTCAAGGTCAAAAAGCAGTGGTAAGCCAATTATATTCACATATCAAGGCCTTTGGGAATAAGCTGCAACTTTTTCAAAGGCAGCTGTCTCAAATGTAGCCAAATACCACACATTTCCCCTCACTACAGGAAATCATGACAAGTTTCCCAGAAAGAAGCTTCAATGAGCAAATGCAGAGGTATGTTGCAGATATCACATCCATGGCTGATGAATTTCAAAGACGCTTTCAGGACTTTGCAACTATTGAAAAGGACATCATGTTATTTTCTTCACCTTTCTCTGTTGACCCTGATAATGCTCCAGGCAATCTGCAGCTGGAACTCATTGAGTTGCAAAGTGATAACGAAATTCGCAGCAGACAACAAAAGCTTTCTCTCGACGACTTTTACCGACTGCTGGGTGAAGAGGGTTTCAAAGAGATTCGAACATTTGCTAAGAAAATGCTCAGCTTGTTTGGCTCGACATACTTGTGTGAGCAGACATTTTCAGTAATGAATTTTAGCAAAAACCGTGTGAGGACAAGAATAAGTGACTCTCACCTACGTGATATCATACGTATCGAAATCAGTGGCATTGAGCCCTGACCTCAACTATTTACTGCATTCAAGATCTCAGTTTCACCCTTCACATTAAAATTTTGCTATAAAAACTTCTCAACTTATGTCATTTTTGTATAATTTTAATCCGGCCCGCGAAGGTCTTTATTTCAAGGAATTTGGACCCGCCATGCAAAAAGTTTGGACACCCCTGTAGTAGAAGGAAAGCAATACATATATATTTCATTTTTTTT
The DNA here is from genome assembly GCA_944989445.1 of Ampullaceana balthica. Taxonomy (NCBI): domain Eukaryota; kingdom Metazoa; phylum Mollusca; class Gastropoda; family Lymnaeidae; genus Ampullaceana; species Ampullaceana balthica. The sequence goes on from CALYLW010000114.1 coordinate 67,605, forward strand.
GCAGGCGAAAGAATCTGCAGCCCTATTTATCGTTGTTTCGCGAAATGCAATGCCTTAGTTTGTAACCTGGACTAAATATCTATAAAAAATTATATAAAAACATTTAAAACATGTAAGTATATGTTTATTAAATCCCTTATATTAACTTCAAAATCTTGTCGTGATCTCTGTCGTTGGCGGGCGGGCGGAAAAACAAAAGTAAAAGATGACCCACTTCCAGTGATGCCATCGAGCTGAAATTTGTCACATAGGCTCTTGTCACCTAACAATGCATCATATCAAATTTTAAAATCGATCGAACGTACATGTTGAGTACGAGCCTCTTATGTTATGGACGAGCTCCCAATGTTGAGTACTGATGTCTATATGGTAATTAGACAAAAGTACTTAGGCTCTAGTTGTCTAGGGTAATATTAATTAATGGCTCTAGCCCCCAGTGTTAAGTATTAATACATATCTTGAACTCCAATACTTAAACACATATAAATGACACTTAAAACCTCTGTGTACTACAGAGAGAAATATTTATTTACATAAAATAAATATATATATATACAAAATGAATAGGGTATAAAATATGTAGAATGTAGACAATAATAATTCAGGTACAAAATATCTAAAATAAAGGTACGTTCACAATTAAATACTACATCCCTTGATTCGGCTCAGCTCCGCTATATAACTGTCGACCTCACACACTGACTCAGGTAACGGGATCAGTTAGTGTTCCGCCTCACTGGTCAGCGATGCTTAACCCACACATCGTATGATAGGCCGATCAACACCACGCCCCTCAGTTACTCAATGACTGACAGCTGGCTCCAATGTTACTAACAGTATCTTCTCGTCCGGCTCAGGGTCGTCTTCCCACTTTTGCCTGTAGAGCACATCTGGTGCTCACCTCAACACTATGTTGAACTTGGCTTTTCTAGTCCTAAGTTACTTCCTTCACTGTAGCCAGGTAACACTACCCTACCGTACTTGCTGAAAATACAAATGCACATACATATATCGACTAACAATATATCAATCAATCAATACATAAAAGAATAATAACATCTAACTCTAACATACATTTGACTATCCTTATAAGTCTAACAAACCTAAACCCCTTCAGCAAGGCTCTGTTCCCCACAGTCTAGCCCCTAGAACCAAATTCTCAGAGTGACCTGTGATATCTGGGAAAGAGAATGCCTCATGGTTTCTCCCCAGTATATAAAGGACCGCTCACCCACGCCATCATAGCATCTGCCCTACATTGCCAACAATTCTATTGGGCGAACCTTTGCCCCATGGCTGGTGCATGTGACAACTTTCAACTGGTTGGTCAAACCCTACGTCTCATCCTCTTGGCACCTGATGGACTGTTTCCAGGAGGTACCAATCACGGCCTCATTTGCGTAACGTTCTACTACTTCACTTGACCCAAGGTCAACTGTAGCGTTGGTTGGTTCTAACACCTACCCTCAACGGTTCTAAACTTCTAACAGTAACAGTTCTCAAAAGTATATTGAGTTACTATTCAACAGTACAGTAATTAAATTAATGAATGTTTAGTTTATCTCTATACAACATGTGTAATTCAAATTCACGGTTTATTATTGTTTTTCTTTCACGTGACATTTGAGTTCACCCGTCGATGTCCACACCGCCTACAGTCCTTGCCCCCGGTTTTAAAGCCAGGGGATATCACTCGGTGTCAGTCTGTAAATGTTTGTCGCGTTTGAACAAAATCAATACTTTTAGTTATGTCTCAAATATAAGGGATTTATATTCAAAAACTTTGTTTTTACGGGGTTGTTTAATTACACATTTGTCTCATAAATCAGAACACACCCGCTGCTGCACGTACATCGGCTATAAATTTTCCTGTGAAATGTATCTTTCTTTAATAATAAAACTACGGCTGCTGGTATAATACATAGCTGCACGTTGTGCGCCGCTAACAGTCGAAAAAAACAAACAATTGGACGATGATTTTTTTCTCAATTTTTTCCTCCGCAGGCTTTTACCAGAGTCCATCCCCTGGTTGCTTTCTCAGAGGAGAGACGAGGAGGCAGTGTTTTTTTATTATTATTTCGTGTTATTCGTTTCATTTGTGTACTATTTGTCCGTTGAGGAAGGCTCTTTGCCGAAACGTTCGCTGTTCTGTTACGTCTTGTCAGGCCTACTAATACCCTGTTTTTAAATCCCTTATATTAACTTCACCGCCGTCTCTCTCTGTCTCTCTCTCTGTCTGTCGTCATCTCATGGGCGGGCGGAAAAACTAAAGTCGAAAATGACCCACTTCCCGTGATCCGGTCGAGTTGAAATTTGGCACACGGACCCGTCTAACCTAACAATGCATCGTATCAACATTTCAGATCGATCGAACGTACCGTAATTAAATTAATGCATTTTTAGTTTATCCTTATATGAGGTATGTAATTCAAATTCACGGTTTGTTATTGTTTTTTCCCCACGTGAAATTTTGAGTTGACGCGTTGAGGCGACCCGTCGAAGCACCGGGGCACTTTTGTTTACATTTTACGTGTCACGCTGAGCTCGGTCAAGCGAATCGGTGACCAGACTTTTCCCCTCACACCCTCCCCCCCTCCCCCCCCCAGGGTTATGAAGCAAACTTGAGTTAAGACAGATTCAGTCTGTAAATGTTTGAAAATAATCAATACTGTTACTTATGTCTCATATATAAGGGATTTATAGTCAAAAACTTTGTTTTTACGGGTTTGTTTTATTATATTATAAATTTACCTTGTGCATGATCGGTAGAGTCGGGATATTGGCTTACGTCCTCTGTCTCCTGCTGGTCGGCAAGGCGGCTGTCGCTCATCGTCACCATGCGTTCATCGGTGCAGGATTCCTTCTCACTAAAGATGATTCAGGTATCTTCGCGAGGTGCTTGTTTCTGCCTTAAAAGTTTCGCCCTTTCCAAGGCCAGAAAACGAGATACTTCATTGCCTAATGAATTTTTTTTTAAAATTTTGTGACGCAAATGTTTGTGTGTGTAAGTAAATTATTAGTAGTAAGAGATTCTTGCAGATTGTCTAGCATAACAATTAGGGGTCAGCCGGATATGGTTTATTACTATTTGCCGAATCCGGATAGTTTGGCCCTAATATTTGCCGGATCCGGATTCCGGTTCCGGATATCTCCACATTTAAGTGTAAGAGCTAACAGGGTGTACTTTACTACTTTATATCAAGTATTTCATACTATTTATTAAAATATTTATTATCCTACAAATGAAGAGTATCTGCTATCGACGTTGTTACATTGTCAAAGTCAACGATGAACATTTTACAATGAATTGAATGAACGAACTTAAAGAAGTTCAACGAACTGTGTAGTGTGTACCAAGCGAACAGTGTTGTACTGTGTGTGTAGTGTTATGTACAAGAAGTCGTGACATAGAACCATAATAAACTGTTCTTTTATTCAGACAGTTTAAGTTTAATATGCTGTTATTTAACTTAGTTTGTTATCTTATTTAGTAAAGTAATATCTATACTTGTAACTTTTTAACTTAATATATTTTTCTCGTAGTGAAATTGATTCTGTTACTATATTTTGAGTAGATTTGAATGATTTGCATGGATCAACGCTTGTTAATTTATTTATTTTGTTATATATTAATAATTTAATGTATAACTTAATTTGTTACTTAACTTATTTTGTATAATTATTATATTCACAATATACTAGAGTTTTAAAATTATAAGACTGAATAAGATATAACTATAACACTTGAGACAAGCAACATTTTTATTTTTAAGTTTGCAAATCAAATCAGAATTGCAACTGCCATTTAAAGTTCAACGGGAAAAAATGAATATAAAATTTTTACAATGATATTATAACTTATATCATATAAGTAAAATGTTTAAATTTGGATAATAAATTGAAAGTATTGAAAGATTGTGTACTGTCAACGAACTAGGCAATGACAAAGAAATTAAAAACGAAAGCCAACTCTCGGCCTGTCCCAGTTTCCAAGGCTCCTGTTTAACTATATAGTTTATAGTATAAACTAATAATTACAAATTAACTTAAAATTATTATTTTAACATAAAATTAATATATCAGCTATAACAATGAAAATAATTTAATGATATGAGTAAATAAAATAGTTACTAATTAGTAAATTCCGGTTAAACTTTGAGTTGTTGAAGAACATTCTTGTTAAATGTACTGATTTCTGTTTTAAAACTTTTTAATTCTTTTTATATATTAAAATTTGGTTATAAACTAATTAATATTAATTTAATTTAATTTTAAAAATTCTTTACAACATTGATATCCGGATACTATTCGGATCTGTCATAGGTATTTGCCGAATCCGGATAGTGGCAAAAATCTGGATATTTGGTCCGGATATCCGGCATTCCGGATATTCGGCTGTCCCCTAATAACAATGTTGTTAAAAAGTTTCTTGGTCGAGCCCATCACGATGACAGATAAAACAAAGATCAGTTGAGAGGAGCCAAATGAAATACTCAGATATTTAATTATGTTCTTCTTCTTCCTCTTCTTCAATGTATCAAGGGCCAAAGATTAATACACCGATAATTTTTTGCTCCTTTATGAAATAGGTCAAACGTGTTGCATTATAGTTGCATAGACTTTTTTTAAATACATTTTTTCCGTTAAATGACAAATTCTTTTAGATATCGTAATGGAAAGCTACATGATTTATAAAAAGTTTTCGCTGAGCGCTTATAGTTTAAAATCATTTAAACGGAATACAATCACGCGCCCATTTCATTACACTCGAGCATCTATTAATGGTGAAGTTGAGAGAGAGGCAGACCATGCACTTGAAGCCGGTCTCCTTAAATTTTTGTATCTTATTCCTTTTGATGGTTAGTACGTTCACTCTGAGATAGGTGACAGTAATACGCAAGATGGCTGCCCTTGTCTTCTCTTGGATTTCAACCGTTGAATTATACCACGGCCTTGACTACATCACGAGCCTATGTCAATCCCACTACAACGCTACCATGTCCAGATTATGAGGAGTTACCACACGCTATACAAAAGGCATTACGTTCTAACTTAAAATACGACGCAATAATAATCTAAATATAATACAGCTCTGATAGACAGACTTAGAAATATTTTCTAGTTGCTCTCGCACGATCAAACATAAAAATCCTCAACACCACCCTCTTTTCCCCTTCTGACATTCGGGAATGGTTTTCCTGAACAATCCAGGAAATACAAGACAGTATCGACATTCAAAACTAATAAAATTTCATGACAAGGCATAAACCATGTGTAAATTTAGGGCGCAATAATCTACTGTTTATAATAAGCGTCTGTAACGTAAAAATTTAAAAAGTTCAAAGTCAAGGAAATCATCTTAATTTTTAAACTGCTCATGACGATAAGGGAGTTACGCGACGGAAGGCATCGCTTCCCGTTTATTAAACATTGAGTTTAAATACGGCTGCGGCTATTCGGACCCGGGTCCGTATAGCCTGTGATCGCTATTCGAACCCGGGCGGGTTCTTTTAGATTAAAAAAGTGTATTCGGACCCAGCGCAGGTCACAGTGTAGTACTAGTATGGCTGGAAATTAAAATTATGTTAATTTCATTTGTTTTTGGCCTGTTTTAAAAGTAATTTGGTAATGTACCACATCAGCGTTGGCCTTGCAAATTTGCGAAATTCCAGTTAGATGGGCTATTGACACACTTTTCTCTACTATTCTCACTATTTTTTACTACTGATTAAACCCCTTGAGATAACTAACTACCAGAACTTAACAGAATTTTTTTTCTAATTGTTTTATTTAAATAAACTTAGTTCAACAATTTTTTTAAAATATTAAAGGCGTTATATTTGTTACAGAATTTATATTTATATTTAGTAGTGGTAGTAGGTGTGGCTACCACAATTTAACTGATTTTCAACAAAAAAATGTTTTATTTAATTTAAATAAACTTAGTTTTTTTTAAAAAGCAACAACAAAAAATTTATTTTAAAAAAAAACAGAAAAACAACCAAAAAATGCGTTATATTTGTTAGCTAGCAATACAGAATTTATATTTTTATATTTAGTAGTGGTAGTAGGTGTGACTAACGAAATTTTTTTTAAAAATTGTTTTACTTAAATTAACTTAGTTCAACGAAAATTGCAGAATTTATAATTAGTAGTAGTGGGAAAATATTGCGTTTTTTTAGTGTTTAATTTTTGTTTGCCCTATTTTATGATAAGTTTTAATAAGCATAAGCAATAATATGATAAGTATACTAAAATTTGTGACGAAAAACCCTTTTTAAAAAAAATATTTGCACTTGTCTATTATTATAGAACTTGAGCATAAGTATAATTACTGGTAAATATAATATTTTCATTTTTTTAGCTTTCGTTCTACAGTTTTTAGAAGTAGAAGTACTTTAGTTTCAACCTATTGCTTGTTGTTAATTTTTAACCAAATTACATTTGTATTCAGTGTAGTTTGATTAAGTTTAATTTTCTTTACTTTTAATTCAATGAGTGTTAACATTTTAATCACGTATTGTAATAGAGACGTTCATTGGCAGTTAGAATAACTACTTTTTGTGATTAAGAGACCGTCAACAAATGATGTCACGTGATTTTGGCAGATATCCCCCACACGTGGTAATAAAAAGTTAGCCCCCCCCCTCAAATATGACGTCATAAAGCTTTGCGCCCCCCCCCCTATTTGAAAATGAGCATTATTTAGTGTAAAGCCTGCACTCTAGCATCGTAACAAGCGTGAAGCCATTTAAAACGTCATTAAATAAATTGGAAGCAATCAAATATTTAAGTTGAACTTTTATTTAAAGTTGCGCTTTTTTATGTGGCGTCACATTTCTTAAACACGTCCTCCCCTCGTCACAAATGTGTGCGCCCCCTCCCCCCGGTGCGTGACATCATTTATGGACGGCCCCTTCAACTATTTCAGTGGCGAGCGAAAAAGAACAATATTTTAAAAAATAATTAAAAATCTACTCCCGTCATGAAAAGGTACTTTGACGAGGTGAGTGTGCCAATCAAATTTTGAGATTGGGAAATGTAATTTTTCTGATCGTCCCGGTCCATATTATCAGTAGGCCACATGGTAAATCTTGTTTCAAATGAACAGAATATTCAGTCACCACTCTCGTAGATATGAGCAAGACTACCGTTATGATCGTGTTTTCATGATCTGATTCTTTGTGTTGTTTGTAAGGGGAAAACTTGATAGGTTAAGTATAAAATAAAAATCTTTATTATTCTAAACTATAGGTAGTTTTAAACTGAATTTAATAGGTAGGTTTCTTTTACAAGTCCTAAATAAATAAGGGTTATCAATGTTCAAAATATTTTTATTTTCATTTCTCATTGTGTTACTCATTTCCCGGGATTGCCACGATGACCCGGAAGTTAATGTTGATAATTCATTTCAAAATGCTTTTCTGTAACCTTCCCAAATCTAAGGGTCCATCCATAAATGATGTCACATGCAATGTTCCCTCGAAGGTTCTAGGGGAACATTGGTCACGTGCCTGGGGGAGGAGGGTGTCACACATTTGTGAAGAGGGGGTGTTTAAGAACTGTGACGTCACATTCTACATGTGGAAGGAAATCAGCACCCCTGAGCTTAATGATCTTCACAGGTCTTCACGGAAAACTCTCCAAGCAACTATGCCCCCCTCCACAAGGGAACTAATGCTAGGGACCCCCCCCCGGAATGGTCTCCTCTGAGTGGGGCCACCTAGACATCTAAGAACACAGTCGAAAAATGCCTTCTACGAAAGTTGACCTCACAAAGGAGGGTGGATTTTCGCTACTTCGACTCGCTACAACCTCGGGCGCCACCCCGGTTCAGCAAAAGAGTCTATTATCCAAGGAGTGTCGCTAGACGGGGGATCATCAAAGTGATCAACCTAAGGGTGTCACCCTGTCGGAAGGTTACCACAGAGCTGACGTCCGCTAAGTTTTTCGCGGTACCTTTTGATAATCCATACTTGCACTCCTGGCCCTAAACAGTAAACAGTAGGCCTAGCTCTCACAGGTCACTTCGGATATCCCGACCCTCAACGGGTAATATCGTTTTCATCATCAACATTGCATCTGATGCTCTGTCTAAGGTCCGTACAGAGACTGTAATCATATATGACTAACTAGCACCTAAATGGTATTCGGCGTTGCCCGCCAGGGTTGTTCGTTTCAGGTCGCAGCCAGTAGCGCGACCCTTCTCGTGGTTCGAGCCGTGCGTAGAGGCAGAGGACAATGCTTTTCGGAACCGTGACGTCTTGGAACCGTGTCGTCACATCAATTTTAAATAAAAGTTTCCCTGAAATATTTGATTGCTTACAATTTATTTCATGACGTTGTACATGGCTTCACGCGTGTTACGATATTAGAGTGCAGACTTACACTACTCAATTAAATGACAAAAAAAGTGAATTGAAACATGCTCATTTTCAAATAGAAAATACAGCTTTAAGGTGGGGGAGGGGCCCCGCAAAGCTTTGTGACGTCATTTTTAGGGTGACGAGGGGGGAGGGGATGAAAAATAGGCCAAATTTGCGTGACGTCAAATATTGATGATTTTTTTAGTCAATCCATAAACGGCTTTAGCGTTTTAGGGAGATAAGTACATTTAAAATTGATCTACATAGACACAAATATATTTCATTAGAAACTTTTCGTAAAAAAAATATTTTTAAATAGTCTTTATCGACTTAATTTCGTCAATGACAGTGTTAGCAATTCTAAAATTCTAACGTGTCTTGCAAGCAATGCTCATTTTAAGCTGCGTGGCCGCGTAGATATCTAACCTTCACAGCGCAGCCAAATTTGTTAAGGATAAAATCTGAGTTTGAGGAATGTAATTTTTTTTTACAAAGATTAGTATAGTAGCCGATGAACGAAGGATAGGGGAGGCTACAGACAAAAGAGCTAGGAGAAAAGCCAAACCATTGGGAAGCACATAACTCGTGTGCAAAAGCTGTGGTAAAGACTGTCACTCAAGGAGAGGACTGCACAGCCATTCGAGGAACTGCAACATCAGAATACGTCCACTGTCGATCACATACACTAAACTTAGCTATTGTGAACACTTGCAGTGAGGGCGCTGTTATAAATATGTACAACACGGTCAGTGAAACTGTTAACTTTATTACAGCATCTGCCAAGCGTCTAAATATATATACAAACTCAAGCCATGGTGAAGATTCAACACGACTTAAGAAATTCTGTGCAACAAGGTGGACTCGAAATGAAGAAACATTACAAAGGTTTGAAGAGAACATTTGTATTATACTTGAAACTCTGGCCGGTTTGACTCAAGATCATGACAATGATGACTGACTTGCCAAGCAACGAGTTTACGTAGGGTATATGACGGTAAATATACTTAGGCTAGATTATGTTTGTAGCCCGTTCTTTGTGTAAAATGTTTGAAATATTGGTGAAATAGAAAAAATGTATTAAAAACATGCCTGTTTTGCTTTATGTTTTGCTGGGGTACTTTTGCTAATTTGAGACATATGAGTCATTGCATGTGGTGACATTTATTTGGCAGTATATGATTAAGAAGGGCTGATCATGACGATAGGAGTCGGGAAGGTGTGCGTCCATTTTTTCAAGGCTGTGGGCGCCCCTGCTTGCTGTTATATAACATCTTCATATTGGGAATAAGAAAAGTATTTTATGCCTATGTCTATATGAAGGTTGTTTAAGATTATCTGTGTGTTGTATTGTTAAGTTAGAATTAATTGTCATATGTATTATTACTTCTTTGCTCTTCTATCCTCTCTCTTTATAAAGCCTCAGGTTTTGTTTCATTTTTTAATTACTTCAGAGATGGGGATTCCATGATAATTTCTCATTTATTATTATTCCTAAGTATTTGCATCTGTAGTTTGGATTAGTTGTTTTCCATGATGAAATATTTTGAATTTATTTGTATCTTTTTCTTTGTTCTTCTTAACAGTTGACACTTTTCTGGGTGGAATGACATACTCCAGTTAGTTTCCCATTTTAATCATTCATCCAGGTCTTTTTGTAAGATTTTGCTACTTTTTTCTGATTTAATTGTTCATAAGCAAAAAACTTATATTTTGTTCCTGATGAGATGCTGTAGGGTATATCATTTATATACATTAAAAAGAGTAGGGGACCTAACAAAGCTTCTTGTGAGTGGAACTCCTGAGTTAACTGTTGGCGCTGATTTAGATCCATTAATCATTAATTAATACAAAAATCTCTGTACCTTTTCTAAAGAAGTGAGTTACAGTTAACTAATTTCAAATCTTGGGACACTTAAACCGGGTTTAGAGAGGCTTACAAAATTTACTACAAGAATAGGGGACAGTTCATTGTTAAGCTCCATTCATCTGGACCAGTAGCTTTGTTTATTTTAAAGTTTTAAAAAAAATGTATTTATACCCATCTCAAGACAGTCGTGTTACCCTTTTCTTCTATTTCTATTGTATTTAATTTTATTAAGACTTCCATATCACTTGAGGCTAAAAATGATGATGTAAAATATGTGTTGAGGATGTTAGCGTTGGTCTCACTATCATTATGATTATGGGTTTTATTATTTGGGCCTTTTTCTGTGGGTTCCATTTTTTAAAGATTTAATAAAGGACCAAAATCTTTAGCTGTTATCTTTAGAAATTACATTGTTTATGTACTCATTTTGGAGGTTTTGACTAAGTTTTTGTGTCAAGTGTTTAATTTTTCTTTCGTGTATCATTTTTAAATATCAGTTTTACATATTTTAGCCTTTTTGATTTTGTCTTGGTTACCCTAAAAATATCAAGGTCAGACAGTCCAGGTATTATTTCACAATCTATCACTAGTACTGGTCTGTTTGTTAAGAATAAATCTAGTAAGTATATTTTTCCTTAGCCTATTTTTCCATGTGGATTTAATGTGCTTTAATAGGTGAGTGAATTTTTAATGATGTAATTAAGCATATGCCTACTATTTGACTAATACTTATTTATGTCTATGAATAATTGATTTTTAATTATAAAATAATTCCAGCGAGTTCCTGATTAAAAATAATATTAATATGGCATTTTAATTTAATTGTTCTTTGTATTTATATGAGGATAACAAAATTTTAGATTCTTAAATTAAATCTAAATAAGAAATGAATCTTAATAAAATTACATTCTAAATTTAAAGTAATATTTAAAAAAAGTAGCTGATAATCTGTTTCTTTATCTTTAAGGTACACACACAAAAATTTATTGCAGACCACAAAATTGGTTTAAGTTCAATTGCCATCATATTGTCGGTGAAGACAGTGACAGAGCTTATGGCTTAATTATACATAAAACTATGAACTATCCCATAGAGAGAAATGTCAGGCATAAGATTTTATTATCTTTTTAATTAGATAACTGATATTCTAATTGAATTTTGTTTTATATGTACTTAGTAATTAGTCGGGGGTAAGGGTATTCTTTTACTAATTTACAGTTATAGTCACTTGATTTTAGTTTTATGATCTTCAAAAAAGACTAATACTCACCTTTAAAGTCTAACTAATATTTATAATTTATATTTTAAAAATTTAAACGCATCATATATTTCAATGAAAATGCAACATGCATGCATTTAGTTGTATAAATTTGCATTTTCATTTACCTATGCCTATGACTATGTTTTAATTTTTTCAAACTCTAATAAATATAAATACCTTAATATTAATATAACAAGCTACAAAAAATTAAAGTATTTATTTTATTTTTACATTTGTTGTTAATTGATTTGTATAAAAATATTACTATCAGTAACAGTAAAATGTAATGCAATACTAGTACTAGTATTATAGTTATAGTAATAGTATTACATTATAAAGTAAAGGGCTCCTGAAAATCTGGTGCAATTATCTAAAACTAAAAGTAGACTAAGTAGACTATTAATAACTACTATAAGTATAATAAATTTATTTTATTTAAAAAAATAAAATAGTTTGCTCTGGTGTTAAAAAAATAGAGAGTATTTTTTTAACGGGTCACGGGTTTTGTCAAGTTTTGTGGTAAAAAATATAGACCTATACAAATACAATAGACATTTTAAAAAAATAATTTACTTTTATTTATTATCTTAAAATTAGAATTATAGAAAGATAACACTGCACTCATTTTACATTAGTTAAAGTTAGTGTCATTAGATTAGAATTAGACTCCTTGGTGTTTTTGTCACTTTTCTTCATTTAGTTTTGCTTATGAACGATACATTATTATTTTTAATTTATAAAGTTGGCACTTTAGACTGTTTACAATTTTTCGATTGCTAATTTTTTTAATTGTTCTTTTTGTATGTGAGCTGAATAATTGCTAGTATTACAATAATAATACTACAGACAATAAGAATTTTATCGTAGCAATAGATAATATAAAAATATTGAGAATAGCCGAAAAGTGTGTCAATAGGCCAGTGAAACTGGAAGTTCGCAAATTTGTAAGGCCAACGCTGATGTGGTACATTACCAAAGGTAAAGTACCACATCACCCTCCGTATTGCAATTTTGCGAACTTCCAGTTTCATGGGCCTATTGACACACTTTGACTATTCTCACTACTTTAATATTATCTATTGCTACGATAAAATTCTTGTTTTCGGTATTATTTTTGTAATACTAGCACTTATTCGGCTCACATATAATGATACAATTTATAAAATTAAGAACATAATTGTTAAACAATCTTAATAGTAATAGTATTAATAGAGTTAGCACTATCACTGTTGACTTTAATTCAAAAATTAATTTGACAAACTAAATGGCGAAAAGTGACAAAAACACCAAGACCAAGGAGTCTCAAATAAATAATAGATTAATTAATGAAAACAGTTCTTTTTTGTTTCTTCTCTACACATATTTTAAATTTTGTAGATGTTGAATGTTAATTGAAAATGTTTAAGTATAAGCTATATAATTTATAATTTACAATAAAAGTGTGACCCATTCTAAAAATTACTGCCTTATTTTTACCACCAAGCAATATTTAATAATTTAATAGACTAATCAATTAACAAAAATTATAAAAATCAACTAAGAAAAATATACAAATCAATTAACAACAAATGGATATATAAAATAAATAATAAATACTTTCATGTTTTTAGCTTTTTTAAAATATAAATTATAAAGTTATTTGAATTTTTTAAAAATAAAATAAAACATAGTGCTAGGTTTAATGATAATGGGAATTTAACAAAATGCATGCATGTTGCATTGTAAGTGAAGTAATGATGCATTTAAGATTAAAATCAATAATTGTAAAGAAATATAAATTAGACTTTAAAGGTAAGTATTAGCCTTTTTTAAAGGTTTAAGATCATAAAACTAAAACCAAGTGACTATAACTATGAATTATAAAAAAATAACCTTTCCTCGACTAATTACTAAGTTAAAAAAAGAAAATTTCATGAAAATATCAGTATCTAATTAAAAAGATAGTTAATAAGAATGTTATGCCTGCCATTTCTCTCCATGTTATGCCTGCCATTTCTCTCCATAGATGTAGGTATAATAAATGAAGCTTTAAGCTTTGTCTTCATCAACAATAGGATGGCAATAGAACTTAAACAATTTCGAGGTCTGCAATTAAAATGTTCGCGCGTACTGTACCTTAAAGTTAATGATAATGCAACAACTTATGAACAGCTACTTTGTGATATTACTTAAAATTTAAAATTTGATTTTTTTTTATTTTTTTTTATTTTTTTTTATTTTTATTTTTTTGTTGTTGTTGTTGTAAATTTAATTTAAAGACTTTAAATATTTGGCAAATACCTATGTCGTTTTTTACATAAACATGCAATGTACAATGAAATTAAATAAAATGATAAAATGACACGTTAATAATATTTTCAAATGTAAACTCGTCAGAATTATATTTTAATTGGAATTCAATTATTCATGGACATAAACTAGCATTAGTAGGTGTATGCCAAATGAAACTATAACAAATGCACTAGTCTATTAAAGCACATGAATCAAAGCCACTGGGAAAAATATTAATGTATACTTAAATTACTAGATTTATTCTTAAAAACCAGACCAGGACTACTAGTGATTGTGATATAATCCCTGGACTGTCTGACAATGATGTTGTAACTTAATAAATACAAACATATTTTAGAAATCAAGAAGATTAATATATCTGTAATAAATGTAATGCAACTTATTACACCAAACATTTGCTAATTTCCAACACAATTTCCTCAGTAAATACAACACAAATTCAAATAGCCAAGTAGAAGAAATTTGGAAACATATTTATAAAATTTATTAAATTCCAAAAAACATTAATGGATGACAATTTTTCCACAAAACTAATGTAAAATAAAATTAACTCATGCTGGATTAATACTATATGAAATAAATTTTTCAAACAAAAGAGCTTATTTTTACAAGTTAAGACTATCATTATAAAAAGGATGCACCAAAAATACTTAAAAATTAAACATTTGAAAAAAAAATGAAAAAAAATTGTCAAAACTTCCAAAATAAATATATAAACAAAGTAATTTCTAAAGATAGCATTATAAACTTATGGTCTTTTATTAAATTTTAAATCTAAGAAAATGGAATAGCACAACTAAAGTTCCCAAATAATAATACCTATATAATGATAATGAAGCCAAAGCTAACTTCCCCACACATATTTTGAATTATCATTTTGAGCCTCATTTGACAAGGAAGTTGTAATTATTAACTTAAATAAAATAGAAGAAATAAGTAACATAACTGTAGACAGGATAGGTAAAAATACATTTCTAAAAAAAACTTATAATAAAAAAAGATACTGGTCCAGATGAATAGACGGCAAAGGTTAATAATGGAACTAACATGAACTGTCCCCAATCCTTTTAGTAATTTTTCAAGCCTCTCTAAAGCAGGGTAAAATAGCCCAGGATTGGAAATTACCTAATGTAACTCCAACTTTTAAAAAGGGGCTAAATCAAACATTGTTAACTATAGACCTGTCACACTTACTTAACTTACTAGTATCATCTGTAAATTAATATAAAACATAATACATGTATACAAGTAGAATAGTTAATCACCTAGACAAACGTAATGTCATTTGCCTACATTAAATTGGTTTCAGGAAAAAAAGATTATGTGAAACACAATTATGTGTTCTAATAGATGAACTGTCAAAAGGCTGAGATAAATAATAATAATCAATTAGATACAATATTACTAAGCATTTGATAAAGTTCACTGCTTAAGTTAACACAAAAAACTTAATTACTTTTGGAATCTCAGGTCCCATACATCATTGGATCCAAGACTTCCTTTTGGTTAGAGTGCAAACTGTAATTAATGGATCTAAATCAACAACAATAATGGCTAACTCAGGAGTTCAACAATGAACTGTCTTGGGTATCCTACTTTTAAGAAATTTATATAAATGTTTTACCCAAAAGCATCTTCAGAGGAACAAAAGTTAACTTATTTGCTTATGATTATATGATATACAAAATAATAAAATGAGAACAAGGTAGCAACATCTTTCAAAAGACCTAGATGAATTTAAAGAAATTGGAAACTGATTGGAGTATGTCTTTCCATCAATAAAAGTGTCAACTATTAAGAGAAACAAAGGAAAATAAACAAATACATGCAAAATATTTCATTCATAAAAACAAGTAATCAGAAATAAAGATGCAAAATAATTTAAAGCAATAATACATGAGAAATAATCATGAAAGTCAATGAATTAATTAAAAAATCAAACAAAACCTTCAGCTTTATAAAGAGCAACTTTTAAAGATTTAATTAAAATAAAATGCTACCCCACTTTGATGGCACCTGTACTAGAATATATATCTTTAAAATGGGAACCATCAATTAAAGAAAACATTTATAAACTAGAACAAATTAAAAAAGATCTTCCAGGAGAATATTCAAAACAAGACACGAGTAACACCATTTGTTTTATCCTTAAGCCTTGAAATACTTGAGGATACAAGAACAAATAGCAAATTAATAATAAAACATAAGGCAATTAATTCCAACTTTGAAACTGCTACATAAAGATAATCTAATTTTAAAAAATAAAATTATACTTAGTCCACATTGTAAGAACAAACACATAGTAATTCTCGTTCTTCCCGTCTGGAATTCGGATGTCGACTGGGACTGGTTTGCCTGAGATAACCGGGAAAACCACCAACACGTTAACGACATTTAAGCTCTAATAAAAATGCAAGATTTAACATAAAACAAGGATAAGCGTAGGATGCAATAATCATCTGTATAGGAGGTGCATCGGCAACAGGTAATAAACGCTGAGATAGTAATGTTATAATCTTAAACTGACATTAAAAAAACAGCCCCCCCACCACCCCCCCCCCAATTCTTAATAGTATTTATTTAAAATATTTTTTAAAATGTTGGTGAATATAATAATTATTCAGTGTACATGCAAATGCCACAAAATAAAAAATTAAACCCCACACATTTTAAGAACATGTTTAACATTTAAATAAGGATAAATACCAAATAGGAGTAGTCTATATAAGAAAATCATTTCAAGGAATAAAAACAAACAAACCTCATAACTAAGGATAATTTTCAACTAATATTGCTATGAAGTTTCTAAAAATATCCTGTCCGCAATAATGATTCCGAAAGACAAATTCATGTAAATAAGATTGAAAGAGTACGCGGCTTGTGCCAAACTGCCTCTTCAGTTTCCGTTTTGCGCGCATTCACAAGTTCTCAATGTTTTGTGTGTGTATGTCAGCGTTGTTTTTTGGGTCAACAAAATTTTGTTGATGAATAATCACGGAGTGTGTAAAAATTCCATGCCTTAAATGACCCCCCACCCCCAGTGACACCTCGGGTTCTACCGGCTTGCCTGAATTATTAAGTGAAATCATGCCGGAGCTAAAGCCAGAGCCGGATTTGTAAAAATAGCCGGATTAGCCGGAGCTTTGGCCGAAATGCAGTATGCTCCTTCTATACATAAGATTATTGCTTCCTACGCTTTAATTATCTATGGTTTGTGTCTAGTCCCGAATTCTTATTAATTTTAAATTTTGATCATATCAGCATCCTTCCGTCTCGCAAGACGATGGTGCATCACCGTTGGTCTGGGTTGCTTTTCCTCGAGTGGGTGTGCAATCCTATCCTTAAGTGGCAGTGAAGTCTTTTCCACAGCTTTTACACACGAGTTCTGTACTTCGAAATGTTTTGGGCTTTCTCCTAGCTCTTGTGTCTGTAGCCTCCTCCATCCTTCGCTCCTAGGCTACTATGATGCCCTCTTTTACAACTGTGCGCCACGTAGATCAGTCTTCTGCCTTATTGATGGTAGGAGGAGAATGTGTGTCTTGGGCCATGATGTTTGTCTTTTTAAATCCCTTATATTAACTTCACCGCCGTCTCTGTATCTCTCTCTCTCTCTGTCTGTCTGTCGTCATCGCATGGGCGGGTGAAAAACAAAAGTCAAAAATGAACCACTTCCCGTGATCCGATCTAGCTGAAATTTGGCACACGGACCCGTCTAACCTAACAATATATCGTATCAAAATTTCAGACCGATCGAACGTACCGTAATTAAATTAATGCATTTTTTGTTTATCCTAATATGAGGTATGTAATTCAAATTCACGGTTTTTTATTGTTTTTTTTCTTCCACTTCCACGTGAGTTTCAGTTGACGCCGACCGTCGTGCCGACACCCCCTCACGTCCCACCCCCATTTATTAAAGACAAGGGACATCACTCGGTGTCAGTCTGTCAATGTTTGTAGCGTTTGGAAATAATCAATACTGTTAGTTATGTCTCATATATAAGTGATTTATAGTCAAAACCTTTGTTTTTACGGGTTTGTTTTTTTATTCAAGCTGATTTGCCGACCAAATTCTTTGCAGGCGTTGGAGAAGCTTGACACACTTTCTGTGTGGGCTGTCAGTGCCGCATGTCACAAATCGTTGTTTGAGTGGCGTCGTTGTCTAGGGGGTTTGGTGGTGAATGAAAACGCAGTCATTCTCTCAAGGAACAATAATCACTATTATGCTTACTAAATAGTTTATTAGCACAAACACTTCATAGGATTCTGTGAGGATTCTGCTAACATACTTAGCCAAAGAATACCTGCACCGAAGCGCCCACGCTATCTGACTTACCACTGACCTCCGCTTTCA
>CALYLW010000114.1:85774-200774 GCA_944989445.1 Ampullaceana balthica
CCCCTCCCTTTTCTCAACTGCATATTTTCATGGAATTGTTTGATGATGACGATTAGGTGTGGGGGACAGCCGATTTTTTTCTAGGATTTGAAATAGCCCGCTGCGACTGACTAAATCAAAGGCTTTCGTAAGATCCACAAATTAATGTATAGTGGCATCTGCTGCTCTCTGCAATTTTCTTGGAGCTGCCTTATGGAAAACACCATGTCTATGGTAGACCAACCAGCCCAGAAACCGCACTGAGATTCTGGATAAACACGAGAGGCTAAACTCTGCAATCGTGTTAATATAACACGGGCAAATGCCTTTCCTACAATACTAAGGAGTGAGATGCTGCGGTAGTAATTGCAGTCAATTCTATCGCCCTTATTTTTATATAGTGTCACTGTAATTGCATCCTTTGGGTCCTGAGGATGTAGCCTTGTTTCCTGCAGAGGAACAGAAGCTTGTGCAAAGGTTGGATTAAAGCTGTCTTGCCACTCTTTAGAGCTTCTGGTTGTATGCCATCATTCCCGGGTGCTTTTCCACAAGCTCCTCCTCTGATAGCTCATAATGAAAGAGGACAATCTTGGAATGGACACCAGTAAGTCTTCTTCGGTGGCTTGAACAGCCTCAAACTAAGCTACTTCCTAGATGGCGCTTGATCTGATCAGAAGTTCAGAATGGAAACGATCAATACATGCAAGAATCGCCATTTTGGTTTTCTTCTTGCAGAGTTAGTCTATTATAGCATCTCTTTTCTTCTCACCTATCACCCTCTTCTTGAATATGGGTCTGCTCTCTAGTGAAGTTCCTAATTGGTCTGATTTAAAAAGCGTCTGTTCAATTGCCTGCGCTACTAAATTAAATACATATTCCTTTAGACTGAGACTAGTCTCTTAAGGCCTTGGCTAATACCCGGGCAATCTGCTCCGTCTGCTGAGCAGTGCCATATAACATTGTCTTCACGAGGGACTCTTTTGGCTCCCTCACCTCCCCGGCTATGTTTAGCGCGGGACAGGAAGTCAACAGGTGTAGTACTGTTTCAGCGGCTTGGCTGCAATGACGGCACTTCGAGTCCCTGTTATGAAATAACAGACTCTAGCCTGTTGAAATATGTGTTAGTTGGGCAGTGCTCTGTTTGAGTCACTAAACTCTGGTTTTTGCGCCTCAAACTCCACCACTGGTCTGATCGGCTTGGCCTGCGCATGTTAGCGAATACCCCACTGGCAGTCTGATGAGTGGGCTGCTCGTACAGAAATAGTCTCAGCGTCTCTTGCTTTGTCACCACCTTGTCAAGAGTTAAGTCTTTAGTCTGAAGTTACAGTTATTTAAGATTAACTTCTGCAAGAACATTACACCAAAAGTAGAGGTAGCACAGAAATGTAAAATTGCAGACAGCAGGTGAAATACATTGCGCTTTACTTCTTGTGTCTAACTTTTCACCTGAATCACATATAGCTTAAATTGCCGTTACACATTCAACGAATTTTTCTTTCACTGCTTTTACTGCAGCATGATGAGAACTTCAGCGTGTTGTTGATAGTCTTTGTAATGATACTCCAGCGTGTTGTTGATAGTCTTTGTAATGAGACTCCAGCGTGTTGTTGATAGTCTTTGTAATGAAACTCCAGCGTGTTGTTGATAGTCTGAGACTCCAGCGTGTTGTTGATAGTCTTTGTAATGAGACTCCAGCGTGTTGTTGATAGTCTGAGACTCCAGCGTGTTGTTGATAGTCTTTGTAATGAGACTCCAGCGTGTTGTTGATAGTCTTTGTAATGAGACTCCAGCGTGTTGTTGATAGTCTGAGACTCCAGCGTGTTGTTGACAGTCTGAGACTCCAGCGTGTTGTTGATAGTCTGAGACTCCAGCGTGTTGTTGATAGTCTGAGACTCCAGCGTGTTGTTGATAGTCTGAGACTCCAGCGTGTTGTTGATAGTCTGAGACTCCAGCGTGTTGTTGATAGTCTTTGTAATGAGACTCCAGCGTGTTGTTGATAGTTTGATAGCCTTTTTAATGGGACTCCAGTGTGTTGTTGATAGTTTGATAGCCTTTTTAATGGGACTCCAGTGTGTTGTTGATAGCCTTTTTAATGAGACTCCAGTTTGGTCCATTAAAATATCATACAAAATACACAAACAGATTGTGCAATGAAAACAATAAATTTCAGCTTTATTTTAAAACAAACACGACGGTAGACGTTTCGGCTAATGCCTTAATCAGTACAAGAAAATAAAATAAGTACTTACATAAGTAATATTTAAATTCTTAAAACACATTATATCATAAAATATTAATTTAAAATAAAAAGAAAGGAACAACAAAAACAAACAAGGACACAGAATATAGGAAAAGGAGGAAGTATCAAAAGTTACAGTGAAAAACACAACGGAAAAAGATTCTGCATTTAGGTAAAATTATGAATTAGGTTAATTTCATATGGAGCCAACGTAACAAATCGTTTTATAAGTCTATTTTCCATTTGGATCCTATCATGGGTATTGCTTGCATATAAAATACCAGTGACTGCAATATCTTAAATGCCGTCATGGTCAACACTGTTAAAATGTTTAGACACTGGACATTGAGCCTGTTTATTTATATTATACAGGTGTTCTCTAAACCGATCTCCAAGACGACGACCTGTCTAACCCACGTAAATTTTATTACACCTCTTGCAAAGAATTGCATATATCACGTTGCGAATTGTGCTAGTGAATCCATCTTTTATTTTTATTATGAAATTTTCAAGAGGGAAAGAAATTTTGTTAATTTCAACCACCTATGGACAAGTATTGCAACGATTATGGTTGCAACCTTTTGTTCCAATTTGTGGGAAGGTGATTTTTTACAAGTATATCTCTGAGGCTTCTATCTCTGCGGAAAGCAAAAGGAGGAGGACTTTTAAAGACCTGCTGAGTTAGAGTGTCAGCCATGAGGATTGGTCGGTTTTTGAGAATCACCTGGCGGGCTTTAAAATTATGGGGATGAAAAGTTAAAATCAATTTGGATCGATCACATTGATCCGTAAAAAGATGACGTGAACGTGTCATGCCTGGTCGTGCCTTTAATTCGATTGACAGCGGATATTAAAACTGTTTCTGGGTTTTACTTCCTTCGAAAAAAATCCGGCATTTCATTACTTTTCTCCAATAAGTCTGCCTCATCACTGCAGAATCTTTTAAGTCTCAATAGTTGCGAAGATGGGATAGAGTTCTTACAAGATTGAGGATGGGACGATGTATACATAAGGAAACTATGGCTGTCTGTAGACTTGTAAAAAATTGATGTGGATATTTTTTTCTTTCAATTTAATTTGTATGTCCAAACAATTAACAGCACTCCTATGGATAGTTGAAGTAAATTTTTGAAGAATGGAAATTACTAACGAAGTCAGTAAAACTTTACAATTGTTGCATGTCCATTTTTGTTATTCCAGTGCAATCGTCAATGTATCTCCTATGGTACTCTGGAGAGATACCTTTGTAATTTTCACTCCATAGGTGTTCCAAATGGCCCATAAATATACATGCATAACTTGGTCCCATTTTCGCTCCCATAGCAACTCCACTAACAGATATTAATTGTCCTTAACAAATTTTGCTGCGCGGTAATTATGAGCTGTGTGGTGTCAGTCAGATATCCGCAGCATAAAGGGAACATTGCTTGCAGGACACGACAAAATTGCTGACACTATCACTGACGGAAATAACATTGATAGAGTATTATAATAATTTTTTCCTCATATTATACCGTTGGCTATGTAGATCAGGTTGTAAATGTAATTATCTCCTTAACACGCTAAAATCGTTTATTGATTGACTTTAAAACAACAAACATATTGTGGGGGGGGGGTCAAAGTTTTGTGTTGACGTGTGACGAGGTGGGAGGATGGCCCCTTAATTTATATTAAATTTATAAGTTCAGCTAGTTTTTAAAGTAACTTTGTTTTTTTTATCCCACTTTATCGTATTATTCCAGATTTATAATTATTATTGTAATAGAATGGCCAGTGCCGTTATGCCTATTCATAGACAGCCCCGAAATCGAAAAAAAAAGTTATTCAGTTATTCTCAATGTTGAATAATAGCAATACATGACTAATATGTAAACACTCAGTACAAAAAAGTAAAGAACAATAAACTAAATCAAACTACACTGAATACAAATTTATTTGACATAAATAAATTTTAAAAAATTTGGTTACAAAAAAGTGCATAGGCTATATTTCCAAACATTCTAAGTACGCAAGCGACAATATGTTATATAATTATACTAATGAAAAAGGTTCTATAATAATAGACAAGAGCAAATAAAAAAATGTGTTCTTTCTACTTATTATAATTTCTCATTTAATAGGGCAAACACATATGAAACAATAAAAATAAATACGTAATTTTTCCCCTCACTACAACTAAACAAAAATTTAACACCAAATACAACATACGTAAATTTTTCCCCTCACTACTACAACTAAACAAAATTCCCCTCACTACTACTGAAACTAAATATATAAGAAGAAAAATTCTGTATTGCTAGTTAAAAAATATAACGCATTTTGTTTTGTTTTGTTGAATTAAGTTTATTTAAATAATATCATTTTTAGAAATGAATTCCGTTAAGTTCTGGTAGTTAGTTATATCAAGGGGTTTAATCGGTAGTAAAAATAGTGGGAATAGTTAGAAAAAGTGTGTCAATAGGCCCATGAAACTGGAAGATCGCAAAATTGCAATACAATAATTGATATAATAAATATGTCTATAGTTCGGGAGCATGATAAGTATTTGTAGTAAATAACCCCATCAATCTCTGCAACATATATCACACCAGACCTTTCATTCATTAACTTTATGATATCAACCGTTTTATTTTATGGGAGGCGTTATACGGAGATATCTGCGAATAACGCCAGGCGTTATACGGAGATTTCTCCCAATAACTCCCGGCGTTATACGGAGATTTCTTTTTTAAAAAAACAAACAAAATTTCCGTTCTAATTTAATATATATTAATTATATGTACCTATCATAGCTTAAAATTTATTTCAAAAAGATTTATGATTTTAAACATTAATTTTGTAAAAGCAAAGAGAACGGTGCGCTCGATAAATCGTATTTTTGGTTGCTATATTTGTTGTTTTTTCTATTTTAATTTTAAAAATTAGACAACTAAACCTAACCCAGACCCTAAAACTACAACCTTAAAAAAAATAAGACTCAAACGAAAATCTTTTTCTATTTTAATTTAAAAAATAGACAACTAAACCTAACCCAGACCCTAAAACTGAAACTACAACCTTTAAAAAAAAAGACTCAAACGAAACTCGAACCTCCACTTAAGAGTTCAAGAATCTAATGTCCTAACCGTGAGACCACAGAAGCTCATGAATCGTATGAATTTTTAAAAAATCTTATATCAAATTGGCAAGAAGTCACATGACCAGCCAAAAAAATTTGCGTATGACGCTAAGAATCATGGGAAATATCTGTCTATATACGGAGATATCTCCGAATAATAACTTCGTTATTTTATATAGGAACTTATGTATGTGTTTCCATAGTTTCTGGCTGGTGGAAGAGCTAAAAAGATATGAAATCAGGTTTATTAGAACCCAATTATTAAAAATTAAAATACTGATTACAAAGTCTTTAAAAAAAAATAAACAAATCCCTTAGTGTCCTAAGTAGATAAGGTAATCCCTTATTTTAGCGCATTTTATATTTCAAGTCATCAAAAAAACATTTTTTTAAACTTACCTCATTAATTATTATTATGAAATCTATTTTAAAATTAAAACATAATTTTTTTGTTGAAATAAAAGTAGTATTTTACGATTTGTAAGAAATAAAAATTTGTATATTTCACTATCTTCTGTGACTTACGGCGCCATTGCTGTTGTTGGAAGTCTTATTTTAAAAACCCTTATTTAAGTTAAAAACCATTTCAACTCAAAACACACGGAAAACTAATTGTAAAGCATTAAATTAAATACTTTTTTATTTCTGATTTAAGTCATCTAAGTGTTTAAATTAGTAAAAGTAAGTTATTTTATTTATTTTGTTCAAACATTTGTTAATGCGCTAAAATAAGGGATTACCATTAGATAAAGATAAAATAGCATATATTTCAAACGAAATAAAATTAAATACATTGAAGAATAAAAAAATTTCCCCTAACCTCTCACCATTTTGTTGTTCTTTTTACTTTTTCGTCATCATAATCATCTTCAACTTTTATCCGGTTTTTAGTGCAGAAAACTTATTTAGTCACTGGTAAGCAAGTAAAACGTTTTTTTAAGTGAAGTCAATCCGAGGTGAGCCATTATGTTTATTTTTTTCTCACATCTTGAAACATGATAATGATAACTAGTAATAGCTCATTTACAAGAGACACATTCTGAAACATGATATGGCTAAAGCAAAGAGAACGGTGCGCTCATTGTTGTTATGGCAGAGCGAGCGTACTTCCGGGAATGAAATGTTGTATTTTTACATTGGAAAAGGGAATAAGTGCAATTATTTTATCCATAAACGTAATTAAAATTGTAGTTTTAGGATTTGGGTTAGGTTTAGTTGTCAATTTTTAAAATTAAAATAGAAAAAAACAAATATAGCAATCAAAAATACCATATATTATATACAAAGTGATTATTCGCACGGTTTTGGCCGTGCGGATATTGCTAAGTATTATCCGCACGGGTCGTCGGTGCATGCGTATTCTAGGGGCTGGACGCATTGAGAAAAAAAACACGCCCGGTGTAGACAAAATAAAAGCCGATATCACTCGATTTCGGCTAAAATGTGTAATTTATATGCTAATACAAGTTAAAATTTCATGATTACTGAAGTTTTAAAGTAGCACTGCCATAAAAAAATTTATTTGTGTCCAATTAATGATAACTCTTATAATTTTAAAATAACACACTTAAATCATCAGCTTCTCCAGGTGAGTGATTAGTCATACCTAAGTTCCATGAAGCATAATGGTATGCGGATCGAATCCCAGGACGGACTTGCTTATATTTTTTTTTAAATATTTTTTTTCCGTTAGTTATTATTTTTTTGTTGCGTTTTTTGTTTTGTTTGTTTTACAACCACAGTGAGGTTATTTGCAAACACTAGCAGGCTCTTTCACAGAAACATTTTATTATTCCCCACCCATGCCTGTCTTATCTCTTAAGTCTATTCTGTTTAATATTACTCACTGTTACAGACTCTCACTTTTAAATTTCTATGCTATGCTATACCATTAATATTATATCGTCTTTCGCATGCATTAAATTAACTTAATTGATTTATGATGATTACAGGTACAATGCTAGTTTTGAGGAGAATAATAACTAGCCTTTTGAATTACAGAGCCTCGTCCAATTATGAATGAAAGTTAATAAATGTACTTTATTCTATATATTATATTTTCTTTTCTATATATTATAAAAATACAAAGTTTGAGTGCACTGGAACAGTTAATAATAGTTTAATATCAGCTAAATCCATAGTGTTACTAATTAATTAATTAACTAATGAATAACTAACGATATTATGCAGGTCCACTCAGATTATTGCTAAAAATGGATTAAAAAATCCAAGTGTCTACAGACACCGCGGCGGTGCACCCAGCTAAACCGTCGTCCTTGGCCTGCTTACACCGCCGAAGTGTACCTAGCTAAACCATTGGCTTTGACCTAGGTACACTGCGGCTAAAAAAATGAGACGATTTCACTATATTTAGGCTTAAAGTGTGTCATACCTATGCAAATAAACAGTAGACCTTAAATAATCAATGTATCTATGCAATTTTTAAATTACTAAATGTTTAAGAAAGCTATTTTGGTCACCATTCCAGGATAATTAGTTATAACTTTTAAAAAACAACATATTTCATGAGCAGTTCCAGGCGAATGGTAAAGTGCAGTGACTTAGCGGTTACGTTGGTGGTGTTGGGTTCGAATCTCTGTGATGGAATATTTTTTTAAAATTGTTATTATTTTAATTTTAAAACCACAATGAGGGTGCTCGCAAATGGTGTTTTATACTACGTGCATATCCAAGTATCAATGAAGCATTCCCCCCCCCCAAAAAAAAACAACAACCTGTCTTATCTTTTGTGTTACAGACTGTCCTTCTATTTCTACACAGTCATACGCCTATGCATGTTTTAATATTTAATGGATTTATGTTAAGTATTTCATTTTTGTTAGAGTTTTAAATTTAAAACATTGATTGTATGTTGGATTTCGTAGATAGTTTAGGCGACCAATTCGATACCCAAATTCGAGACGGGAACGAGAATTGGTATGAGTTTGTTCTTGCATACTGCTACGGAAAGGTGTTTCTATCACCATCGCTATGAGTATGACCTTTATGTTTAACAAAAGGATTGTATTAGTTTTAGATTATCTGTTTGTCTCATTGACTAGCTAACTTTAAAAAAAAGTGTAGAACACGTTGTTTTCCACCCGACCCCTCCCCCATTATAATAATATAGGTAAATACACCCCCCACACACACACGCCAAAAGAAAAGTAAAATTAATTTCAATTTTTATTTATAAAATGTGTATTGTATTCATTCAAAGATATTAACAATTACATGATATTCAAATGTTTACCTTTTACGTAAGGGGCGAAGAAAATGATTTTAATTTATTTCATTTTCAAATAGAAAATACGTTGTTTTTTGTTGTTTTTTTGTTGGGGGGGGGGAAACAGCTCTGTGACGTCATATTGAAAAAATGCCTACATTTTTATGACGACGTGTGACGAGGGGGTGAAAAATCGTCAAAAATCGCGTGACGTTATTTATGGACATTTTTTCACTGGATTGACAAATAAGATAGCCTACACGCACAGGTTATAATTTTTACAGGTAGACTGTCACTAGTAGACTAGAATATAATCTTAACTTTAAAATGTATTTGTTAAAATGATACTTGTTGATAATTATGTCAGTTTCCACAGCGTGAAAGAGAAATAGTGGGGTTCCTCATTGCCGTTGAATGAAGAAAGATTGGGGGGATATGAAGAATCGAAGATGATAGAGTATCATTTTGCAGAAACATAAATTTTGCGTTGAATGGAAATTTTATAATCACTTTTTAAATCTAAATAGTTTTGAAATTTGAGTATTGGCAATTGATTTTTACCTCCCCCCTCCGCCTTGTCAACATCTTGTCAAACTTCCAGAGACCCCCTATAAACATCAATAAATACATGGTGAACATAAAAATTAAATAAACTTGGCAAGGTGTTGTAGTATTATCATTCAATATCAATATAAATTTTATACCCTCCAACCAAAATATGTCAATAAGCAATGATACATAAATAATAAGCAGTTAGTAATAAGAATTTAGATATCGTTTGGCATCATTCTCACGGTCAAAACCGTGCGGCAGTGTGGTTTACTGTGCGGATAATGTTGGACATTATTCGCACTGCCAAAACCGTGCGAATAACGCTTAGGGGCTGTCCATAAATGACGTCACGCTCCTAGGGGGGAGGGGGTTACACTTTTGTGACGATGCGTGATGAGGGGGAGGGAGGGGGGTTGAAGAAATGTGACGTCACATTAAAAGGGTAACTAAATAAAACTTCCACTGAAATATTTGTTGGCTTACACTTACAATTTATTTAATGAATTTTTTATTTTTTTTAAATCAGGGCTTCTCAATGTGCCGGTCGGTAGGCCATCAGATGCTGGTTGGCGTAAGCTATGAAGAGACGAAAATGAAATCTAATTATAATCCTTAAGTTTGAGAACTCACAAGATAACGAATGAAATTGTTACACTGTGTCGTTTGATGTTGACATCAAAGCATTTGTGATGTAACCGCAGCTCCGTCGGCGAACTTTTTTGCCCGTTATCCCAAATAATACAAGTTTATGTGTGCGTTACCCCCCCACCCCCAGACTCTAGGTACTGCTCACATGACTCGGGGATATGGGGGATCATTGTTAGCCCCGCCCTCCAAAAAAAAATGCTGTCGGTGAGTTTTACAATCGTGACAAGTGTCTAAAAATGATCAGAATAGGATTATGTGTAGATATTTTAAGTCAAAACGTCACGAAATATCCTTTTTCTTTAAAAAAACAATGGGGGGTGGGGGGGTTGGAATCTATTTGATAGAATTATAAACGTTTTAAGTTTGATATAATTGTTTGGTTGGTTTTTGGTCAAACACCCCTGGCCATTCTAGATATAATGCAAAATCAGCCCATTTTAAAGTTGTCAAGTATTCATTAACTTTATTTAATGCATCAAATTCTTGACATTGCAATTCGAGATGAGCACAAAACAACTTTTCTTCTTAGCTCAGTTTTGAAGGCATTAATTTTAAATATCACAGAAAGGATACTTGATACAGTCAAATCACGTGGATTAAGATTATTGTCACTCGTGTCAATATAAAGGAAAGTAGGGTGGATTTATGTGTCTTCCTATAGTACGTAGGTAAGAAATCTACATAGTTGTCATATTTTAAAAAAATGCATTTTCTGGAAGGAACCGGTTCAAATATGGGCATATGTTCCAAGCGTGTACGTACACATGACGTATTTTAATATATGTAGTGGATTGTAGTGGATGTTATGTGTCCCAAATGAGTGTGCATTACCCCCAAGAATTCCTTTTTGACCCCAGATGAGTTTATTTACCCCTGTTCGCCGACCTCTTTCTTACGTCAGTCAATTGAAGGGTTTAAAAAAAATACATTTAAAAAATGTTATTTTTAAATATTTTTTTTCTAAACAAAGACGTTAACCATGATTAATAGTCAATGTTTAATTTGTATTAATTGTATGCATTAAAATAAAATATAATCCAAGGATGTTAACACAGTTCGTTTTTTGAAGGCCGGTTAAACGTTTTGAAAAAAAATGCTTCACGCGGGTATATAATATTATTACAATGTAGATCTTCACTAAATAAATAATAAATACTTAAATGACAATAAAAGTGATTTGAAACATACTTATTTTCGAATAGAAAATAAGATTGTTTTGGTAAATTAGTATTAAAACCCCACCCCTTACGCCCCCCGCCCACCACCCCCGGCCCCCATGACACGATACGCGGATGAACACAATCTCATCCTTTCCATTGATAAATTCTCCGTCCTCCCGCCTAAGGGGAGATAATCGAATAATCGGAAATAATAACATTTTTCAAGGGAAGCAACTCGCGGTTAGCAACAGGTAGCGTCGTTTTCGCCCGGAAATGACTCGCCGCCATCTTGGCCGCGTGAATACTAACCAGCCGTTGTTTTTTTTTGGAAGGGGGGGGGGTCAAAGCTTTGTGACGTATTTTTAGAGGGGGGGGGTCTAACTTTATGTGACGAGGGGGAGGGAGGGGGTAAAAATCGGCCAAAATCGCGTGACGTCATTTATGGACGGCCCCTTACCTATTATATATGGAGCGCACCGTTCTCTTTGCTTTTACCCATGATAACTAGTAATATCTCAGTTACAAGATACACATCTTGAAACATGATAACTAGTTGAGCTCTTTCAATCAGCATTACCTGGCTTACACGCAGGACATCAACTGGTCCGGTCGCCATGCTAGTAAAATCTAGTAGTAGTTTGCGATAAACCACGAACTCTTGTCATTTTGGAACAAGAAAAGTAGCACTGAGTATCTACATGTCCAATTTCGGAAAGATACGCTGTGGCCTATCAATCCGGCGAGCTATCCACCATCTACTACAAACTTTGACTCTCATAAAATTTAAGCAAATTTATTATTTTTAAATCAGTTGTTAGGCCAATTTTGACTAAATTAAAGTTAAAGATTTAGTTGTAAAGCCCTAAAGAACATCCACTAAAACAAATGCGTGAAACCCGTCCTCCTATTTGATGTCATTAAAAAAAAACCTTTTAAACTTTGAAAACAATGGTCCATAAACATTTTCAACATTTGATATATTATAATTGATTTAGAATTATTATTTTTTTAATGTAACATTTTTTTTACTTTGACCACGAATTCACAAGATGGAAGGATGTGTGTATCCGTATGACGTCTTTGTTTGAGCTTATAATATTTTAATATACAGTGTGCATCAAGTGGTGTGCAAATTTTCATCACTAATTTTAAATTACCGCAAATGAAATTTAATAGTACCATCTTCAAAAAATTGTTAAGGAGGGATACTCCCCTGCCCTATTCTTAAAATTTTATTTTAACAATTCGGGAGGGGGGTGCCCCTCCCCAATCCCCACCCTGAGGTGCCCCTCCACAAAGCCCACCCCAGTATTTAAATTTTTTTAATTTAGTCTGTTCAGAAAATATAAATAAAACTAGTGTATCACCCGTCAAAAATGACGGAAGTTTTCAAAATAAATACACATCAGATTTAAAATAACGATATACAGAACTATTGAACAAATCGATCGCAGCGACACCTAACAGCATTATATCCATACATACATACAGACGACGGGAATTATATATCTCTATACATATAAGACGCATTTGTTGTTTGTCCGTCTGTCTGTTCCCTATTAACCCAAGATCCAGACCACCAAATAACGTGAAATTTGGTACACGTACACAACATTATACCGGAAAGGTTATTAAACAGGTTTCGTTCCATATATATAAGATACTTGGGGCCGGGGGCCCAAAATATTATTTTTCCCTTTTATGAGCTCTATAAAAAAATAAAAATTATCATATTTCCCTTGTAGGTAGAAGCATAAAACTTTCGGTAATTGTTAAATATCATTTGGCGATGGTAACAGGTAAAAAATAAATAAATATTATCCCTTACTTGGGGCCAGGGGTCCTATTGTAGTTTTTTCCTTATATTTAAAACCGACTCAACACTAATTCTTCAATTTCCCGTGAAGGCAGAAGCATGAAACTATGGTAACTTGCCGAATACACTCTTATGACGATAATTGTCGAAAAATAATTTTAAAATTTTCACTCATGGGTGGCCGGGGGCCCAAACAGTTTTTTTTGTTCTTCTTATATGTGCTATATAAAACTGAATCAACACTAATTCCTCATCTTTCTTTGTAGGTAGAAACATGAACTTTGGAAAGTTGTTGAGTACCCTCGCACGATGGTAGCAGTCGAAAAAAAAATATTACTAACAGGGGGGCGGGGCACAAATGTGTTGTCTGTCGTCTGGATATTCCCTATTAACTCAAGATCGAGACAACCAAATAACGTGAAATTTGGTACACGTACACAAAATTATACCGGAAAGGTTATTAAACAGGTTTCGTTCCATATATATAAGATACTTGGGGCCGGGGGCCCAAATGTAGTTTTTCCTGATATGAGCTCTATAAAAATTAAAAAATTATCATATTTCCCGTGTAGGTAGAAGCATAAAACTTTCGGTAGTTGTTAAGTACATTTGGCGATGGTAACAGGTAAATAAATTATCACTCAGTCTCTTGGGATTGCTGGTATAGACTTGAAGACACCATGCTTTTCTCATGGACAGTTGTATGTGGCCTGCTCCAGAGTTGGCAAAGAGGAAAATCCTTTCGTATACACTCCAAATGGAACTGACAAAAATGTTGTCTATTACATTGCTTTAAGTTAAATGTACCCTTTATTACTTTATTGCATGCAAATAAACAGTACTGTACGATTCTACAGAAAACCTTATTTTAAACACGGGACAAGCCGGGTCCTTGCCCCTGCCCCTAGTATATTGATAATAGTCCAAGTCACTGACGCTTTGACGTCATTGTTTGATCTTATATTTTAAATTACAAGGTGTGCATCGGTGCGCAAAATGATTATAAATTAAAGATGCGCTGTAAAAAAATATTATATGACGTCATTGTTTACCTTATATTTTAATTTTTGAAAAGGGAATAATGTAAAAATAGGATTTGTTGATTTATAATTATAAACTACTTTGTGTAAATTTCAGGAAGTTTGATATTTCGTATTTATCAAACAATGATAATTTACTTGGGGTTTTGACCAAAAAACAACAACCCTAGTTATATAAATTTATATTATATAATATATAGGCTTATTTATTTAATGCGCATGATTAGCCTACATAGAAACAACAAAGAGAGCACACTCTTTTTAAAACAAATATAAGGGGAGAAAACGCAGAATTAATTGTTATTTATCACATTAGGGTGTGTGTTGTTCGATTCACCCGAAAATAATATTATATATTAAAATCAATTTGTGTTACAGGTCAGGTGAAAAAGGTATCTGAAGTGCAAAGGGTTAGTATCGTTGTTATAGGACTTGAAATAAATTTCCAGATTGCTCCCCTTTGATCAAGTTATATAATTATAAGAGCCACTAAATTGGAGAATAAATAAAGGTAAAAAAATGATTTTTAAAAACCACGTTTTTACAAGCGGACTAAAAAGAAGAAAATGATTTAAAACGTGTGAGTTCAAGTACTTTCATTTAATATGACTAAAAACGTGGGGTGGGCGCTTATGAGGTTTAACATATGCAGCTCACTCATACTCTCACTTATAGATCTCTCTTTTGCTTTCTAAATTAGAAATCTGTAATTTGTATACCAAACACCGGCCCCTTGTTTTTAGTCATATTAAATCTAAGTACTTGAACTTACAAGTTTTAAATTATTTTCTTCTTTTTAGTCCACTTGTAAAAACGTGGTTTTTAAAAATCATTTTTTTACCTCTATTTATTTTACCAAACACCTCACAAGCGCCCGCCCAACGTTTTAAAAACATTGTGATGTGGTCACGGGGGGAACTCACGGTTGTTAACAAAATCAGACAGTTACAGATGCTTATATATAGACTATAGATAAACTAAACGATAAACTAAAAAGTTCCATAATTTAATAACGGTACATTCGATCGATCTGAAATTTTAATATAATGTATAGTCATCCAAGATCTATCTGTGGTAAAATTTTCAGATCTCTAGGACCATCAAAAATGGTTCAATTTTACGTTGGCAGATTTGAAAAAATCTTGGAATAACCAACAATGCCACACCAACGAAAGCGAGTTAATAAAAACGTGGTAAATAAATAGAAGTAAAAAAAAGATTTTTAAAAAACCACGTTTTTAGAAGCGGACTAAAAAGAAGAAAATAATTTAAAACTTGTAAGTTCAAGTACTTCGATTTAATATGACTAAAAACGTGGGGCGGGCGCTTATGAGGTTTAACTTATACGGTTCACTCATTTTCTCACTTATAGATCTCTCTTTAGCCTTCTAAATTAGACATCTTTAATTTTTATACCAAACATCCCCTCTAACTACAAGATAAACATCATTAATAGAGAAATAATGTGAAGGTAAATAGGTCCAATGGAATATATTGGTTGTTTTACCACGTTTTTATTAACTCACTTTCGTTGGGCATTGTTTGTTTGTTTGTTTGTTTGTCCAAGATTTTTTCAAATCTGCCAACGTAAAATTGAACCACTTCTGATGGTCATAGAGATCTGAAAATTTTCCCACAGATAGATCTTGGATGACAATGCATTGTATTAAAATTTCAGATCGATCGAATGTACTGTTATTAAATTATTGAACTTTTAAGTTTATCTATAGTCTATATATAAGAATCTGTAACAGTCTGCTTTTGTTGACATCCGTGAGTTCACCCCGTGACCACATCACAATGTTTTTAAAACGTTGGGCGGGCGCTTGTGAGGTGTTTGGTAAAATAAATAGAGGTAGAAACATTTTTAAAAACCAGGTTGTTACAAGTGGACTAAAAAGAATAAAATAAATAGAAGTAAAAAAAGATTTTTTAAAACCACGTTTTTATAAGCGGACTAAAAATAAGAAAATAATTTAAAACTTATAAGTTCAAGTACTTTGATTTAATATGACTAAAAAGGTGGGCCGGGTGTTTGGTATAAAAATTAAAGAGTTCTAATTTAGAATGCAAAAGAGAGATCTATAAATGAGAGTATGAGTGAGCTGCATATGTTAAACCTCATAAGCGCCCGCCCCACGTTTTTAGTCATATTAAATTAAAGTACTTGAACTTATAAGTTTTAAATTATTATTTTGCATTTATCATGCCTTGTTTTCGTGCTTACTTAGGTCTTTTAACGTAACAAAAAGCTTTTGTTTTTAACCTAATTTTATTCCTATCAACTTTGATTTGCCTTCCTTTTTTCCAACATTTAAAATAAAACAGAATCTTAAAAGCTGTGTTAACGACTCCCTCCGTCAATGAACGAC
Organism: Ampullaceana balthica; assembly: GCA_944989445.1. Taxonomy (NCBI): domain Eukaryota; kingdom Metazoa; phylum Mollusca; class Gastropoda; family Lymnaeidae; genus Ampullaceana; species Ampullaceana balthica. Next base: position 101,925 of record CALYLW010000114.1, read on the forward strand.
AACTCTTAAAAGCTGTGCTGAACGACTTCGTCAATGAATGACAACTCTTACAAGCTGTGCTGAACGACTCCGTCAATGAACGACAACTCTTACAAGCTGTGCTGAACGACTCCGTCAATGAACGACAACTCTTACAAGCTGCGCTGAACGACTCCGTCAATGAACGACAACTCTTACAAGCTGTGTTGAACGACTTCGTCAATGAACGACAACTCTTACAAGCTGTGTTGAACGACTCCGTCAATGAACGACAACTCTTACAAGCTGTGTTGAACGACTCCGTCAATGAACGACAACTCTTACAAGCTGTGTTGAACGACTCCGTCAATGAATGACAACTCTTACAAGCTGGGTTGAACGATTCCGTCAATGAATGACAACTCTTACAAGCTGTGTTGAACGACTCCGTCAATGAACGACAACTCTGGTCCCGACGTCGTTTTCCAGAGGTGAACCAACTATGTCATTAATGGACGGTCGAGTCACTGGTAGCGCGGATTGGGTAACAATTTTCTTATATGGTCCTACAAGTCGTCGGTTCCAATTTCGTCAGTGGTGAAGTTTAACATATGTTAAGATAAGAGAGTTTCATCGAGCAAAATGTATGGATATACGATAAAACTGCATTGCACTTATTCGTTTTAATGATACAGGTCAATACAAGCTGAGAGCTCATACCATTTACCGGGAAAATACTGAAACAAGTCTAGCAGATTGTGAACGCGCTTATCAATAATCTTCCCTTTAAGCTGCGTGGCTTCGCGACCGCGAGGATATCTGAACAAAGCCGCGCAGCAGTTTAGAATTACCACGCAGCAAATTTTGTAAAATATTGCCTTAAAATGTATGCTGCACACGATATAAATTAGCACACGGACCAGCAAACCTTAGATGGAACATTGCTTATCAACCTGTCATTAGACCAGTGGTTCTCAACCTTTTGAGGTTCAAGGACCACTTCAACAATTTGTGTCTTAGCCAAGGACCACTACTGAAAATTGTGCTATTGCCGTGCTGGAAATTTATATACATTGTATAATTATTCTTTGTATATATTTAGTTACTTTTATTACTGTTAGGTTAGTATGTAAAACTGTTCTATTGTGCTACGATTTTCGTGCTCCCAAAAATATTGAATGGAAATAGATTTTAATGCCTTTCTTTTGTAATGAACAAATGTCACTTATACTATTCTTATACTTATAGTCTTATTCAATACTTGTTTCTTAATATATATAAAAAAAATGAAGTCATAAACAGTATAGTTAGAATTAGAAAGACATCTATATTAGTTAATTTAGTGCGAGCCTTGAGCTTTTACATGTGAGCACAGCACATCCAAACGAGGTGTAATACATAAAAGACTAAATCGGAGTTCATCTTCAACTTTAAGTCGGGAACGATGTTTGGTCTTGATTATAACCAATGCAGAAAATCAACATTCACAAAGATATGATGCTGTAAAGGATAAAAGTATTTTTAAGCTCCCTGAAACAGTTCTGAGTACTCCAAAATATCACCAACTTCACTTTCTGATGCACAATATTCAGAGTAATATCGCTGGTCACTTCTATGAATTGGTTTAATTTCGATGGTATTGAATTGAATGAGTCAATGTGTGCAAGGAATGAACTTGAAATACACGATAAACTCTGAACGTTCAAATCACCAAAGTAGAAGTTAAGTTGATCCTGCAGTGATTGAATATGGTCAGAAATCAAATTTATCAACAGTATTAAAAAAAAATAGATTTCAGCACTTTTTGGTTTCTCGGTGAATTTGTACAATTTAACAAACATGTGAAATTCCCCTGGAATGATCTTGTTTTACAAAGATCAAGCTTTTTCGTAAAAGCAGAGACTTTGTCACTGAGAGTAATGAAATGTGTCTTCTTTCCTTGCAGCGATAAATTAATCTTATTAATTTCTTTAAAAAATGTCAGCCAAGTTAGCCAGAACAGCAACCCATAAGTTATCGTTAAAATAATCAACACGCTTTGATTTTTTTTTCTCCATGAAAATCTCTCACAGAATCACGTGTTTCAAACAGTCTGTTGAACACTCCCCCCGCCCCCCCCCCTAGATAACAAGGCTCTATGGCCTGTTGCAACTCCAATAGCCACCAAAAATGATTTTCTTAAAGCCTTTTCATTGACTTTGGTTGCTTGTCGTATGCAGGACTTCTGACATCAAGTGAATGTTTTAGCGCAGAAAGTATTCCAATGGTTTCTCCGAGCAGACACTATGATAAGTTTTCAGGTGTCTTTGGAGTTTTGCAGGTCTCATCATTTCATTTTCAAGAATTGGCGAGCATATTACACACTGTGGTCTGGTTTGTTCATTTGCTATGGCGCAAATAAACCCCAAGAGCAAATACTTTTAATTATATCATCGTATGGCAATTCGTCCTTTTTTCTCTTTGGAACTTCATTTTATTCACACTCAGATTGTGAGGATGAGCACGAGGAATAATCATTGTTGTCTTTAAGTTCGATTGTTTTGTTTATTAGAAATTTATCCATGAGTTCAATCAATTTAATTAATTTATTAATTTAATAGTTGTAATATTAATTTCAGGCTAATTTACTAATCGTTTTCAAAAAATTATTTTTGAATGCCAATATAACTTATATTACTATATTCTTCTAGAATCTAGTGTGACTTTCTGTGATTTCCAGTAAAGCTAAAAATAAACATGGACGTAAAACATATTGCTATCGGTGCTATCTTATCGCCATTGAGTGATTAAAATTAATCAATATATTCAAAAAGTGACAAAATTTATACCTTTCTTCGTGTTCTTAATTTAGATAACTAAAGTTTCATCCTTTGCTCGCGGACCACCAGGCACATTTCCGCGGACCACAGGTTAAGAACCACTGGTGTAGATCATGTGGCACCTCAGTTTTAAGTTCAATAAAATCTAGTGTATCGCCTCATTTGTAAAAAAAAAGGATTTTTTTCAATTTAACTTTTTTAAATTTAATTTTTTGTTTGTTTGTAACCTATTCCATAGAAAGAAATTATTATTTCTGTCACTGGGTTGTGAAAGTAGTCAAATGTCTCATATAGTTACGTCTAAATAATTTTACTACAGTTTTATGTTTCAAAATGTTTCCAATTTTTTTTTGTCAGGGATTTTTAAATTAGATATATTTATATCACACATTTTTTAAAGTTTAATATTACATTTCTGTTTTAATTATTTTCTTCCTTAAGATTCTCATATGGTTTATGAGAACAAAATGTTAGAGAACACATTTGTTAATGTTCAATTCATCAATCAAGTGAAGTCATTTAATGATTCTTCTCTCTTTAAAATGATAAAACTTGAATTCAAATATAAGGGTAAACAGTTGTCTTCCTTGTCTCCCTAAGGTATTTCTCGCTTTGTGCCTGATTTATTCAGACTAGAATTATAGAAGAGCTTTATTAAATTTATTGAAATATTGCAATTGCATTTATTTAATGTTTATTTCCTGTGCTATTCAATGCACTTGGAACTGATATCCTTTTTCTGTTCCATTAATGTAAAAATAGAACTGTGACATTTCATTCTGCCACCTACTTTTTAAAAGTTAAAATCGGCTATTAATCTCATCATGAACAATTTCAGCATTACTGATAACTGTTACAGTCACTCCCATGTGACTCTCCGATATCCTCCAGTACAAAAATTCAGAAAGTAAAGCTTATTCTTACTGGACTCTGTCATATCGTGGAATTGTTATTGGTAAATAATAAGTTAATAAGTGTCTAAACAATTTTTTTATTATTTTTATTATCTGAAACTTATGAATGGCAAAAATCATCAAGTCAAAGAATAAAACTTAAAAACAACAACTTTTTTTCGTTTTACTTAACAATATTTGAATTACAATTGTGTCACTTTTCTCCCCATACGTTGGATGTTATGTTTCATCCTCTTGCTATGGGGAGGCGGTGGTCGAGTGGCATCGCGCTCGACTGGCGTACCGATGGTCATGGGTTCGAATCCATGTCAAGGCAAGGACTTGTTCCCAAGGCCTAGGGCGTCCCCGAGTCACCCAGCTCCGAATGGCGGCTGGGTAATGCGTGGAACAAAGCCGTGGCCTGTGAAGGCTGTATCACTTGCAAACAGATCATCTGTCATGGTGTGTGGACGCACTTATCTTCTGCATAGAAGGAGCGTCTGTAGTGATAAGATTTTACACAATGTTGTGTTTCGTAATGCATTATGTTATCTGTCATAAAAAATGTGTCGTACATATACTTTGTACATATACTTACTGTGCTCTATTTAAAAATGCATCAATAAATAAATGCCATGCCACCTTGTTTATTTGATGGCATTGGTGTTTGAAGCTGCAGGCTCTGTTGTTTTTTTTTGATGATTCAGAAATAAAGTATTCCACCATGAGAATTTCTTTTCTTATTTCTTAAAAATATTTACATGCAGTTTCTTATCTGCCTCTGTTTTATATTTATTATAAGAGCATGCCATGAAATTCATTCATTGACTGTTGCCTTATTGACTAGGAATGAATTTTGCCTCTAAATGAAATAATGACAAATTTAAGATTAGTAAGGGATTACAACGCCATTCTAGAATTTATTTGTCATTGTATTGTTAGAAAGCTTTTCCACGCCATTATATAATTTGCCGAGTAGCTGTGATAATGCACGATAATACATAATAATACATACATATATACGTTTCTCGTCCATTGCGCTGATGTCTATAAAAATGAGATGATGAAATGAGCATCAAACTCTATTCTAAGGCTTTATTTAAATGGTAAATTTTAACACATGTTTCATTTATTAAGAGGTGCTGTTATTTTCACTGGCAAATCAATGTCTCTTTAGTGTAGAAAGTTATGCTCAAAGTATTTCTTATAAAAGTTTTTGTTTTGTTTTGATTTAGCCAGGAGAGACCGCAGTGAAAAACGGAAATACTTTTCTATATTAAGGCAGGCATGTTTTCAGAAGTGAAATTTGTTTTTTTTACAAAAAACAATTTTAAAAAATGAATTAAATATTTTATTGATGAACAGTTTAAGTAGAAACTTGCAGCGGCGTCACTAGGGGGTGGGAGCGTGCCGCCCCGGGTGACACCCATCAGGGGGTGACACCCAAACCTAACAATTTACTGAACGATTTTATGTATTAAAAAAGACATTCTTTCCACTGGAAAGAAATTACGAAATACAATTGAAATACGCTAAACGCTTAAACTTTTTACTAAAAAAATATCAGTTAACGTGCAATAATAAAACGTCCCAACGAACTACAATGAAAAGAATTAGGAAAAAAATTAAGAAACAGCCAGACCAGAGAGAGCTTTAAAAAGTTTTGAAATATGGGAGAAGGTGTCTTTTGTTTTAAATGATATAAGCCAACTGGGTTTAGACATACCGACACTCGACCTCACTAGTCCTTCCACCACAGTTGGGAGTGGGGTGGACGAAGATTTCTATAAAAACAAAATAATAATAAAAATCAATATATGGGTTTTCTTTGTTGTTATTTAGAGGAAAGTAATGAATTAAATGTCTTTGAGTTAATCATTTTGTTTTATTTATACCAGTGGAGTCACTAGGGGGCAATGGGGGGTGCCCCGGGTGACACCATTAGGAGGGTGTAACCAAAGTCTAAAATATCATTGTGTTCGATTTTATGTCAGAAAAAAAGAAGACACATTTTTTTTCACCTCGAAAGAAATAAAGAAATACAATTAAATACGATAAACGCGAAAACTTTTATTTAAAAAAATATCAGTTAACTTGCAATAATAAAACAGTCCCAACACATAAACAACATTAAAACAACTTAGGAAAAAAAACAGTCGCAGCAGAGAGATCTTTAAAAAAGACTGGACATGAAAGAGGACGTTTCTTCTGTTTTAAAAGATATAAAGCCATTTTGCATTGGACACACCGACAGCATGAAATAATCCCACCTCATTTCTCCCTCCACCACAGTTGGGTTTGGGGGGGAGGGGGAGAATACGATTTTTCTACAAAAAAAATTTCAACAGATGGGTTTTCTATGATGTCTTTTTTTTAGAGTAAAATTATGAATTCAGTGTTTTTGACTTAATATTTTGTTTTATCTATATTTATTAGAGGCGTGCAAGCATAGACATGCATGTTTATATACAGGAAGTCCTCCGGTTACGATGGTCCTATTCCGACTTACTCTGTTTCGTGGTTACCAACACGCCCCGATAAAGAATAATATTACGAATTATTCCGTATTTTTTAATGTTTTTTTTTAAATTTTACACTTTTGTTTTTCATTGGGTAACGAATTGTTTTCTCTATTTGAAATTAAAAAAATTATGAAAGTATTTACAATTATTATTTCAAACTACGAATTTCGTTTGCGAATTTTTCACATGGCGAAGTTAGCAATCAAGTCAGTAAAGCTAAGTAAGCCTACAAGTTCCTTTTAAATGCTCATTAGAGAGAGCATATTCAATCTTTGTTGTCCCATGCAAATTCTAACTCATTTTAATATTATTTTCAACTTTGGAAAGGATAGCTTTCTGCTGCAGTTTGGTGTTATTACTGAAAGATAGATGCGAAGTACGATGTGTTCATTTGTAAAGGACTGTGTGAAATTTATCTCATTCAAAAGCAACAAAATTGTTAGTTCTGTGCACGTGTTTTGAGTTTCGCATTGGGCTACTTCCTTTTCCTTACCCTGAGCTTTGGGGCTTGACAATAACTTTTTTAAGAGTTCTGAAAATTGGACTGATTCTGAAGGTAAGCAGTCTTCAAAATCACTTGAATATTCTTCCATTAACTTGGATATTGCCCATCGGATGGCGTCATTGCAGAGCCCAGTTAGGTTTGTAAGAAAGCCAAATGTCTCATGGATGTCTTTATATGGCGCCTAACCAATGTTATAGGGCTTAAGAAAGTTTGTCAATAATTACCAGAAATACCTCAACCTTGAATTTTTGTCTCGGGGAGAATATTGTTTTGGTGATGTCCCTTCATCAGACTTACACATTCTCTTTTTTGATAATATTGTAGATTGTTTATACTCTTTTTTCATGGACTGTCATTTCCTTTGTCTTCATAGGAATCTAATTAAGAATGCAGTCTTTTATCAAACTCAATGAGAGACTTCAAATGCATGGCTGAATTCAAAGATATTCTCGGCTCTTGAAGGGATACATTCGTTTTCTGAAATGTTTCTCAAATTTCAAGTTAAATAGCGACTTCCAGTTGTTCAAGTTCATTCCGAAATCCTTCTGTTTCAAGGCGATAGTAATGTGGCTGATTTTTGTTAGTTGCTAATTCTTCAAGTGCTGCAATATTCTCATGTTATGAGTTATTAATAGACCTTAATCATTTTGGGCTGACCATCTTATGTCAGACAAGGCTTTGTTAACATGTGTCAATTTCATGTGTTTTTGAAGTACTTGTCAACAATGAGTAGATGCAACAAGCCGGGTATAAAGATTTTGCAGAAGGAAAAAAATCTGACTGCAGCAGGACAACCAGCTGCACTTTTCCCAACCAAATTAATGGAATGAGCTGTGCACGGCATATAATGAGCAACACTGCACTTCTCACGAAGAATGGCCTGGACTCCGTTTTACTTCCTATTCATATTTGCAGCATTGCCGTATCACTGTCCAAGGCATTTTCAGGGATTCATACAAACATTTGCCCATATTTATTATACACTATAATAAGTTTGGTGGACTTTAAATCATTGGGAACCCCTGGCTTTAGCCCGTTCAGCACCCCTCCCCTTTTAATCCGCCATTGGGGGACGTGTCACGCATCTGTGACGATGCGTGATGAGGGGGAGGGGTGTGTTAAAAAAATGTGACGTCACATCATAAACGCGCAACTTTAAATAAAAGTTCCAATTAAATATTTGATTGTTTACCATTTATTTAATGACGTTTTCAATAGCTTCACGCGTGTTACGATATTAGAGAGCAGACTTACCCTAAATACTAGAAAATACGGCTTTGTAAAAACTTTTGGACGTCTTATCGGAAAAAAACGGGGGCGTGACGTCATTTATGGATGACCACTTCGGTCGTGAAGGGATGACACCATGAGCTACCGCCCCGGGTGACACCAACCCTAGTGACGCCTCTGAGATACACCAACAATTATTTATCATTTGGTTTTAATAAACCTTTGCACCAATTTCGGCGGTCTTATACATGTGACAACCATTTATTAAAGCAATATAACGTTTTCTGGCCAAATAAAAATAATGTTTTAAAGGAGTTACTGTTATTTTAAGATATTATTTGCTTGGAGTCTTTTTTACAGGCAGGAGGAGGGGGGAGTTAGAAAATGTAATATTATTTATGAAGGTCTGCATTTAATATAAATATTTACATGAACAGAGTTGAATACATTGAAATTTGATTTATAGACTGTCGAAAATTATGTTAATTGTCACACGGTACAACAATAACTGTGCAGAAGTGGAGGTGAGTAGGCCTGCTAAATATTGCCGATGAATTCGAATTGATTGGGACTAAAGTTCAAATAATTACGTTTTTTTTCTTTTTAATTTTTTTTTAAATTTAAATTTTACATATACTTTTTTCTTTACCTGTGTTTTTTTAATGCCATTTTTATTTTCTTTAAATTTTAGCTTGAAAATATTGAAATGGTCAACCGATGTATATTATTTACATCTCATACAACATATACGTATAAAATCGCAGTTAAAGCGTTTATATAGAAAAAATGTGGGTTTTTTTTAATAATGACAAGAAAATAATGACAAGGATGCCGTATCTACCCCCCCTTTTTTTTGAAACAGATGCTCTCTGCCAGCATACTTTTTTATAGTTAATTATTGACATTGGAATTTAAGAGCAAACAAAAAGATAAGGCAGGCTTGACACACAAATGGCAATCGTAATTTGAAAAAATTTATATGTCACAGGCAAAGTGTGAAATTCAGGCATTCTATAGAATGCCCGATTTCACACATTGACTGTAACATATATATTTCGAAAAGTTGCTAAACATAATAAATCCCCGTAACTCAACATCTAATTGGAATAAACGAAATTGAACGAAAGCTAAATTTTACCACACAAAAAAATATTTTAAATATTAATATATATATATATATATATATATATATATATATATATATATATATATATATATATATATATATATATATATACTAGGGGCAAGTACCCGGCTTCTCCCGGGTTTAACAACAGCAGCAACAACAACAAAAACAACAACAGCAACAAAACAACAAAAACAAACAACAAAAACAAAACAACAACTACAACAACAACAGCAACAACAACAAAGCAACAACAACAAAACAACAACTACAACAACAACAGCAACAACAACAAAACCAACAACAGAAACAGCAACAGCAACAAAACAACAAAAACAAAACAACAACAAAAAAACAACAAAATCAACAACAAAACAACAATAAAACACCTACAACAACAACAGCAATGACAACAAAGCAACAACAACAGCAACAACAACAGCAACAACAACAGCAACAACAACAAAAACAACAACAGCAACAACTACAAAAACAAAACATCAACAAAAAAATCAACAACAAAACAACGACAAAACAACAACAAAACAACAACTACAACAACAGCAACAACAGCAACAACAAAAAAGCAACAACAACAAAACAACAACTACAACAACAAAAGCAACAACAACAAAAACATTATTTTATGGCGATAATCGCCTTCTTGTTAATCTCGACACCAAAATGTTTATTAATTTGCGTCATTATTTTACGTCTTAATTTTCAAAAATTTTTATTTTATATAGCTCATATAGGGAAAAACTACATTTTGGGCCCCCGGGCCCCAGTATCTTATATATATGGAACGAAACCTGTTTAATAACCTTTCCGGTATAATTTTGTGTACGTGTACCAAATTTCACGTTATTTGGTTGTCTGGATCTTGAGTTATTAGGGAACAGACAGACAACCAGACAGACAACAAATGCGTCTTATATATATAGAGATACTAGGGGCAAGTACCCGGCTTCGCCCGGGTTTAAAATAAGGTTTTCTGTAGAAGCGTACACAACTAACTGTTTACTTGCATGCTATAAAATGGTACATTTAAAAGTGTATGTGCTGCATGGCTTAATTTCAAGGATGTCACCATCCTCATCTTTCACAATAACAGTTTTGAGATCTTCAAATGAAATAGGTCCCCGAATATGGTGCAGCAGGAGGCGCATGTGAAATGCTTCTCTGTTGTGAGGATGCACAGTGTACACTCTTCCCAAGGCATTGTCTGTCACATATCTCGGGAAGTCTGCAAGAGGTATACCTTTTTTCGGATTTGCCAGACCTTTTGACTTGCATCCCAGCGAAAATGTCTAGGCACTTCAGAATACAGCAATGTTTTTGCAAGAGGATCTGATTTGCAGAGATCAAAAAACGCTGTTAATGTAGTCTTTGTTGGAGTGTCTGTCAAATGTGCTGTTGGCTGTCCTGGTTTATAGTATACTCCTTGGCCTCCTTCAAGATGTACTGCCAAGTGAACAACTGTTGGATACCTTTGATGGATGGGAAAGTTAAGCAGGCGCCACACTGCCTCACTGCTACTAATGTATCGTCCTTGTTGATAATTAATTGGTAACCCCATCAAGCCTGTTCGGCATTTCATTTGCAACAGTAAACATGGCTGCATCACTTCCCTTGGTAACATAATTGCAAATCTACTTGATGCTTGTGTTTCTATGACGTACATAGGTCATTCCATCCTGTGCATATTCATGCATGTAACGGGGCCCTCCACTGAAGGATGAAGACAGCACCACTAATTTGCCAAGATTTTCAGAAGTCACATTGTTGTCATTCCTTACTGCCTCTAATAGTACACCATAGTCCTCAGCTCTAAGTTTTGTTTGGTTGAGTCTGATGAAACGCAATCTCTCATTCTCAACCTTAGCATACATATCCACTATGTATTGCTGGAAAAGGCGCGGGCATCTGAGGAGTGTATTAAATTCGTTGACTCTTTGCATCATGCGATATGCATAGTAGTCATTGCTTGTGGCCTTGTTTACATCTTTTATGTTCAAATCATAGCCATCTTCTCCTCTAACAAATAGCAGAGGATACTGAAGTGGATCATATGACCTGTGAGTGTCTTGAATCCTTTGAAGTGGCATTTGTGAGCAACTTCTTGAATGCAGCACAATGTCTCTACGATCACCTAGCTCTCCAGCAATCATGATGCCACTTCACTAACAGATGGTGCATTGAATCTGCCTTTGTGTTCCTTTAATGGTGCTTTGCCGGAAATTTTGATTTTGTAGTCCACTTGAGTGTTATCCATAATCTCAGCAGCCATTTTAAATGACCTCACATAGCTGTTATGCTGATGCAGCATTCTTTGCAGTTTGAGGACAATGTTTCTGTCAACAGGACTGTCAAGCAAATCCAGTCGTCTTTGCACTTGCTCATCTTCTCCCAAGAAGTAAATCTGGAGATATTTGCTGTCTACAGCATTGACTGGATGAAGAGGTCCAGCATGGTGGTACACTTGGCCTTGGACCTTGAATGTTGTTGTCCACCCGTTATTCACGACAACATTAGACTTGAAGGAAGTCACGGCAAACATATTATTGAATAGTCTAATAAGTTTCACAAAGTCCTTTGATTGTGCAGTTTCACCATTCAACAGAATGCACAATGGTTCTGGTGGCTTTAGAATTGGGGGCAGTTTGACTTTACCACTGGAACAGCACATGCCTGGAGTTTCTTTGCTCAGCTGTTTCAGCTGCTCTGGGAACTCTGTGGCGGACCTGATCTGCCTGGATCGTATGTTATCATTGCGGGAGAGTACTCAACAACTTCCCAAAGTTTCATGCTCCTATTTACACGGGAAGTTGGATATTTAATGATTAGTATGTTTTATATAGCTCATATTAGGAAAATACCTACATTTTGGCCCAAGGCCCCCTAGTGAGTAATAATTTTATATATTTTTTTCGCATGTTACCATCGCGCGAGGGTACTCAAAATCTTCCAAAAGTTTCATTCTTCTACTTACATGGTAATTTGGAGAATTATTGATGAGTCAGTTTGATATATGAAAAAAAACTACATTCAGGCCTCTGACCACCCAGTGAGTGATAATTTTTTATTAATGTTTCGCCAGTTACCATTTTGGGAGGGTATATAACAACTTCACAAAGTTTCATGCTTCTACCTACACAGGAAATAGGAGATTTAATGATGAGCCTGATTTATATAGCTCATTTAAGAAAAAACTACGTTTGGGCCCCAACCCACCCCCTACCCAGTTAGTGATAACTTTATACTTTTTTTGACTGTTACCATTGCGGGAGGGTACTCAACGACTTTCCAAATTTTCATGCTTCTACCTACTCGGGAATATGAGGAATTGGTGTTGATTCAGTTTTATATAGCCCATATAAGGAAAACCGGTTTTGGGGCACCCGGCCACCCATGAGTGGAAATGTTTACATTATTTTTCACCAATTATCGTCATAATAGTGTATTTGGCAAGTTCCCAAAAGTTTCATGCTTCTACCCTCACGGGAGGTTGGAGAATTAGTTTTGAGTCAGTTTTAAATATACGGAAAAAAAATACATTTTGGCCCCGCCCCCAGTAAGTGATAATTTATATAATTCATTTTTCTGTTGTATGGGGTTTATTTGTTTTAAAGAAACATTTCGAAACGCAATGTTTGAGCTTAAAATGTGCCCTGCTGGTTTCGTTTAAGTTATGCAAAAAGTATAAACACAGTTGCTTAGCTACAGTGTTTATGCCACCCAGGGATGGACGATATTATTGACTCCTACCCTCGCCGATAAAAGGAAAACGCTTGATCGGACGACTGAATAAAATACATATAGAATATACAAAAAAGAAACAGTGTAAAGTAAAAAAATATGTAATTTGCAAACAAATTTTATAAAAATATATACGTAATCTTGTTAGAGGCGCAACATTAACAGACATATAAATAAACCATTTCATAACATTTAGTTCACAACAAAAAACACACACACTCACTGATTCACACATGTGCACACAAATACTTAAACGCACACCCACAGCGGTATATTAACAATTAAAATAATAACTGCTCTTTTCACTTTGTTTCCTATTTACAAATTAATATGAACTCAAACTATGACGTCACATCACATTATTTTATGGCAATAAACGCCATCTTGTTAATCTCGACACCAAAATGTTTAATATTTTTACGTCTTAATTTTCAATAATTTTCATTTTATATAGCTCATATAGGGAAAAACTACATTTTGGGCCCCCAGCCCCCAGTATCTTATATATATGGAACGAAACCTGTTTAATAACCTTTCCGGTATAATTTTGTGTACGTGTACCAAATTTCACGTTATTTGGTTGTCTGGATCTTGAGTTATAAGGGAACAGACAGACGACGGACAGACAACAAATGCGTCTTATATATATACTAGGGGCAAGTACCCGGCTCCCGCCCGGGTTTAACAACAACAGCAACAAAACAAAAACAACAAAAACAACAACAAAACAACAAAAACAAAACAACAACAAAAACAACAAAAACAAAACAACAACAAAAACAACAAAAAACAACAACAAAACAACAAAAACAAAACAACAACAAAAACAACAACAAAACAAAAACAAAACAACAACAACTACAACAACACAACAACTACAACAACAACAGCAACAACAACAAAGCAACAACAACAAAACAACAAATACAACAGCAACAACAACAAAGCAACAACAACATGAAGGACATTGTCGTCGCAGGGCAAGGGATGTGGACAACAACAGCAAAAACAACACAAAAGCAGCAACAGCAAGAACAACAGCAACAACAACAAAAACAACAACAGCAACAACAACAAAAACAAAACAACAACAAAAACATCAACAACAAAACAACAACAAAACAACAACAACAACAGCAACAACAACAAAGCAACAACAACAAAACAACAACTACAACAACAAAAGCAACAACAACAAAAAAAATTATTTTATGGCGATAATCGCCTTCTTGTTAATCTCGACACCAAAATGTTTATTATTTTGCGTCATTATTTTACGTCTTAATTTTCAATAATTTTTATTTTATATAGCTCATATAGGGAAAAACTACATTTTGGGCCCCCGGCCCCTGGTATCTTATATATATGGAACGAAACCTGTTTAATAACCTTTCCGGTATAATTTTGTGTACGTGTACCAAATTTCACGTTATTTGGTTGTCTGGATCTTGAGTTATAAGGGAACAGACAGACGACGGACAGACAACAAATGCGTCTTATATATATAGAGATAGATATATAAATCAAAGTATGTATGTATGTGCTTTATAGCTGACCAAACATACATTCATCCGATCAACATGAAACTTTAGGAGATTGTTAAGTACCCTTCTGGGATGGTAACTGGCAACTTTTCTTTCTCAATTTAACACTCCGGGGCCCATAATGTCATTTTTAAAAATTATATTAGCTATATAAAAATTATTTTAAGCGCTAGCTACTGGGTAAATTGATTGATTTATATCTTGAACTGAATGGGCCCTAGGGCCTTTGATGTCATTTTGTACTTATATGAGCTATATACAAATTAGTTTATGCGTTAGCTACTGAGAAAATGAATGGATCTTAACTAAACTTTGTATACAAAACTTGGTAGCCCATTTTAAAATACTTAAGGGCACTGAACTTCTAATGTTAATTTCTTCGGGGCCGGGGGCCCTAAATTTCTTTTTTCGTAAATGTTTAAGATATTTTCCCATTCTTTTTTTAACGATCTTGAGAAATATATCCATGATGAAACTGAATTAAAAAGAACAGGTTTTTTTAATTGACATCTTGAATAGAATGGGACCGGATTTACCAGATGCGCCTAATTGTCATCTTTGCCCTGGTGTTGCTTGTGACGCTGTCTGCAGGAATGCCAGAAAGCAATGAAGGTAATTTACTTCTGCTGACCTTTTTGTTTTAATTTGTATGTACGTACTTAATAATTATGGTCATAACCCCTTCTATCAGAGGCGGCGTTAGGTACGTGCGAGGCCTGGTGCAACAATGACCCCGCGGGGCAAGAGTACTGGTAACGATCGCGAACTACCAATATGCCCAAAAGGTCATAATATCTTGATTAGATCAATTCTTGCGCAAACTCAGTAGTGTATTATCTGCCGGCTCTTTTGTTACTAAAATATATTTATGTTCGCGTTTTATGAACAATGGATTCTTTTCGAAAAATACCGTAACGACTTATATAACGACTTAAATATTCTCAAGTCTAAAACGCGGGGCCCCCCTAATTTTTTCACCTAGGAAAAAAATACGAAATGCAATGAAATACGTGAAACGCGAAAACTTATTTATAAAATAATATCAGTTAACATTAACATGCAATAATCAAAAAGTCCCAACAAAATTAAGCCAATTTGCACTTCAATTTTGGACACGTTCAAAAGATAGACGATTTTTTTTCTTAAAATTAATACATCTTCTTAAAGTTTGACAGAAAATATCATTCAACTAATTAATAAACTAACTTTTTTAGTTCAAGGCTTGTCTGACACATGTTGGGAACATTGTGCTTTTTAAAATTGTTGTTACATGTCATTAAGAGGGTGCAAACATAAGAATTCTATGCCTCGTTGGTAGTCCATCTTGAAACATTAGCATCTATTAGAACAAATAGCCTCCAATCTTCATCTGCGCTCTTTTTGTGTGTGCCATTTTACTGGTCAACGTCACAAAATTAACTAGTAAGTTACACTAAAACAACAATTTATAGAAGACACATTACAAAATGCGTCGCGTTTACAGTGGCGTCACTAGGGGAATGTGAGGGGGGGGGGCGGACCGCACAAGGTGACACCATCACAAGGGGTGACACCAAAATGTAAAATTATTTATATTCCCGTTATTTAGCACTGTAAGACTCGGAGAAGTTCTATGTTTTAAGTCGTGAGGGGTGACACCATGAGCTACCGCCCCGGGTGACACCAACCCTAGTGACGCCTCTGGAAACTTGTGGAAAGTTATGGGAAATATTAATAGCGTCAATATTCGTAGTCAATAAAAAGTGGGAAGGGGGTTTGTAAAATGAAATTACAAGTAATGCTTTTCTAATTATGTATGTTATCATCAAGAAACCATTACAACAACAATTAAAAGGCGTAAGATGGCATGGTTCGGTCATGTACTTCGACATGACACCCTGACAAAAATTATCCTTCAAAGCACTTTAGAAGGAGGCCGGCGAAGAGGTCGACAACGGAAAAGCTGGCTGGACAACATAAGGGAATGGACAGGGATGAAATTGCATGAATTATTGGCCGCTGTGGAGATCGTTATCTGTTGATGTGTCCATGCGCTCCCCACAACGACCGCAACGGTCACGGGACTGATGATGAGGATGATGATGCTATCTAAAAGATCTGTGTCCCGAAAAATAAAATTACCAAGCGTTAGAACGAATTGGGGCTTTATTAAGTACGTTGCTTTAATAACACTCTGTGATTAGTCTGTAATAGTTAATAATAAAATTGATTCGATATGTAACAATTCGTTTTGACCAATTTTCGGGTCAAGGAAGCGTGCTAAGTGGCAAAATTGTCTGTGTCAAAGTCATAGGTGGAGAAAAGAGAACCAAAATGAAAATCAACTGAAATAGTCTAAGGTTTACTTAACTTGCGTTTTAATCAAATTCTGGGCGGGGTATTTGACACCAGAATAATGTCTCATTCAGTGGCGCAGAGTATTCTTGTGAAGCCGGTCAAAGAAATTTGGCTTCTCTTCCAAATTTTCAGTTGGATTTTCATATCGCCCTTCCATAAAAGAAAAACACTGTCGCCCGAAGGACCTCACCCATGCACCTATCTTCTCTTTCTACGCAACTATTTGCATAAGAATACAAACTGACGTTCGCAATTCTACTCAGCGAGTGCTTATTTTTGTGAAATTCCCATTACTCTCTAAGACATGGTGCACCTAAAACATCTTTTAAAAAACTTTGTGCGGATAAGAGTGAAAAACAAACAAAATGAGAAATAACTGCGAACATCAATCAGGCAGTGACAAAAAGATGATTAGATGCAGACGTATCATGAAATAAACTCTATTCGGGAGCCGAAATGCCTAATGAAATGGTATAACTGAAATAAAACTTCACCCTTTGGAAGAGAGATACTATTTATTTATATAAGTTTTTTATAATGTAGATTTGCTAGAGTTATAATTTATAAGTTATAACTACCAGAGACAAGAGTTAGCACGAGAAAAGAATTAGCCCGGCCCCTACCCCTTTTCCCCTTATGTTTAAAAACATGCGAAAAAAATTGGATTTTTATGTCTTTCAGATTTATGGATAAAAAATTTTGGGACGCCTGAATCTTCGCAAAGGTCTCACGCGTGACATTGGGAATTCCTTTTTGTGTGTTCAGATAAATGGATCTGTAGCAAGTTTATCGCGTACAAAATCATTGAGTTGTATAGTGTTCAACTAAAACAAACATCGGGTTTGATGACATGGTTACCATATGAATAAACATAAAAAAGTGATGTGTTTACATATATTCTAGGTTAACACCTATTTTCTTTCTTCTTTTACTTTCTAATTGTTTAAACTAGGAAAACCCCGGTGACAGCGTGGACGAAATGGCACGTGCTATTGAAATAGACCTGGGCACCATGTTAAATTGTGTGGGGGTCTTTCAGAATGGGAGGGTGGAGATTATTGCCAACGAACAGATGAGTTCTAATTATCACTGCTTTACAAAACAATCTTTAACCTACTGTATTAAAATAGGCGATGAAAGGATAACGGTAGGACTGCAGACAGGTCAGGTGGCAAAAAATGGTTATTGAATAGAATATGAGTGAGCCTGATGCCTCAAAACAACCAAAGAACCGGAAAACGCCTTTCTCACTAAACAACAAAATAAACAAAAAGTAGTACGAAACAACTTATCTGCAGTGTGTAGTTCAAGAAGACATCAACAAGAAAAAAAGGACGAGAGTAAGACGGTGGTTTAGACGAAGGGCAGAGGCGGATTTAGCTATCGGGCAGGGGGGACAGCCTACCACCCACACCCCTTTGAGGTCTAAAATGGCGCCCCCCTAAAGACGCCCTCGATGATTACTAAAAAGATGTCACTAAAGCAGAAAAAAGTTTGCTAAACACGAAACTTCTAATCAACATCAAAATGCAATACGACTATTTGCTTGCTAAATATCGTAATTCAAATGATAAAAATGTAATATCTGGCTTGATCAGTCAGAAGCGTCGCCTATTGGAAAAGAATAGAGAAGTACTGAAACGGCTTATAGACGTGACGTTGTTCTTAGCAAAACAAGGTTTGCCATTCAGCGGACACAGAGAACATTCTTGCTTTGTGATGGTAGTTGTAGAAATACTGGAAATTTTCGTGAATTGTTATCTTTATTAGCCAAGTATGATTCACCTTTGGACAGTCATCTAAAGTTTGAGAAAAAAAAGAACTTTATTTAAGTCATGATGTGCAAATAATTTAATTCAATCACTCGCATCTGAATTATCGGTGACAATTGATAATGAAGTTAAGTCTGCACAATTCCTTTCTTTAATTATTGATTCAACCATTGATATATCTGGAATTCATCAGATGTCAGTTTATATACGTCCAGTATTAAAGTCAGGACATATTGAGGAAAGATTTATAGGCTTTTATACTTTGGAAAAAAGCAATGCTGCCGCATTTGCTGAGAAAATTTTAACGGAGCCACAAAAGCGAAACATTGATATCACACTCTGTCGACGACAGGCATACAATGGCGCATCGGTGATGTCTGGAATTAAGAGTGGCCTTCAAACCCAGATAAAGTAACTTTGACCAATGCCATCTATGTTTATTGTTGAACCCATGTTTTGAATTTGGTTACCATCGAAGACATGTAAATAGTGATGTACAGTTGCTTTTCGGCATGGCTGAAAAGTTGTATGCATTCCTTACGTCTAGTTTACTACATCTACATGCTCTCAAAGAACATCAGGAATCTCAATATGATCCACCTGTAGATACTCTGAAAAGACTTTCTGATACAAGATGGGCAAGCCTTAAGCTGTGGGACTATCTGTTTTAATAACAAAATATTATTTTGTTTTGTTATGCTTTTGTAAAAAAGTTGTTGGATAATATCTTCGTGTTATCAAACTACTTGCACGCAAGGACATTGACATTGCATTTGCAAAACATTGGATCGATGTTGCAAGAAATAAGTTTGTTGAAATGAGAAGCGATGAAGATTTTGAAATTCTGGATGTAGATGTCAAATCATTTGTTAGCTAAAATTGTTCAAAACTAGCTGTTGAAACAGAATTTAAAGAAAAGCGAATTGCAAAAAAGAAAACTATGGCAGGCGAACTTAGCAGAGATGAAAGGGCTGATGATTCAACTACAAGCTTTAAATATGAAACGTACTTCACTATCATCGATACACTTGTAACACAAATAGATGATCGATTTAATGACTTGTGGGGCACAGTTACTTCTTTCTATTATATTGATCCATTTCAAATGTCGGAAGAAAATAAAGATTCTTTCCGAAATGTATGCGAAATTTACAAACACGACATTAACCTTGAAGAAGCAATCGTAGGATATGTTACATTCAAAGATTTGTATGCGGTAATATGTCTATCACTGTCTAGTGAACTTCAACTTAAAGAGGTTCTGCCATTCTCGACTCAAAAACAATTTGCCTCAGGTCTCCCTAATTTGTCAATACTTTATTAAAATTACTTGACTCTTCCTGTTAGCAGTGCTACTGCTGAAAGAAGTTTCAGTAGATTGAAAATCATCAAAAATTATTTGCGCTCAACGATGACAAACGAACGTCTGACTGGATCGGCATTAATTTCAATTGAACGTGATCTAGCTGAGAACGTTGACTGTGAATCAACGATAAATCGTTTTGCTTCAATAAAAACGCGTAGAAAGCAATTTATATAGCGCTCGGGGCTCTATATAAAATCACATGAACTAAGTTTCTTTCTTAGATCAATAAATATACTATTTGAACAATTTACTTAACTTTTTAAAAACATGTCTGTTTGGGGCCTCGATAAATGACGTCACGCAATTTTGGCCGATTTTTCACTCCCCCTCGTCCCTCGTCACGCGTCGTCAACAAAAAATAGACCTATCAAATATGACGTCACAAATCTTTGCCGCCCCCCCCCCATAAAAGCTGTATATACTCTTTGAAAAAGAGAATTTCAGATCACTTTTTTGTCATTTGAGTATATATTTTGTGTAAGGTTGCACTCTATCGTAACACATGTGAAATCATGTAAAAAGTCATAAAATAAATTGTAAGAAATCAAATATTTAAGTGGATCTTTTATTTAAAGTGGCAACTTTTGATGTGACGTCACATTTCTCAAACACCCCCCCCCGTTACACATCGTCACAAATATGGCCCCCCTCCACCATAGGTGAGGGACGTCATTTATGGACGGCCCCTTTATATTGTTGATTCTGTTTGACTTGTTTGATGATTTAGAAAATTTACTAAATTAGTATTCTAATAATTCCCTCCAATTCATTCCAATTTGTTTTCATTTATAATAACTAATATTTACGCGATGCTCGGATGCCAGTAAAATTTGAAGGCGCCCACTGAAATTCTCCTGTCCCCCCTCACACGAAGACTAATCTAAATCTGCCACTAGTAGCAACGGGTTGGCATCGGGGCAGTTGCCAAGGGCGCCGGCTCAAAAAGGCGCCACTAAATCACTAATTTTTAAATTTGTATTTAAATAAATAAAGTCGAACTCAAAAGGACCCAATAAAAAATTGACTTACTGAGTTCGTGAGTTAGGGAGAATGGCGTTATAGGCGCCGATTAATCAAGGAAAATGTAGATATTGAGAGGTGGGGGGAACAGCCATACCGGCTAGTAGGCTTTTCAGGAAAGAGATGCGGTATCTATGTTTCATATGAAAGCAAGCCAACTTGCTTTGACATGCTGACACAAGCCCGTGAGAGGAGACACCTTCCCTCCCCTCCCCCACTTTACTCCCTCAACAGTGGGATGGGGGGAGTAAGATTTTTCTTTTTAAAAGAGTCTCAGCATGCAGCAAAGGGACGCAAATTAGTTACCACTTACCACTCCTTTTTCTTGTCTTTGTAATTTTTTATACTTGCAAGGTCGCTTAATCCCTCGTGGAATGCACTAAGATAAGATTTTACGTCCATTCACGTGGCTTTATGGAAAACATGTTCTGAAATGTCACTCCAGAATAATAACCCAAACGCCTTGGAAAATTAGACTAAGAGAGGTTGAAAGCCAAAAATCTTAGAGGTAAGGAGATCTAAAATACATTAGTCTTATGGAGTTTGGCCGGGACCTAACAATAAATTGATATACGGAGGTTTTCCACTTAGGGAAGTTCGACTTAGTGAGGTACAACTGTATTTCACTTGTATCCTTGATAAAAAAAAGTGAATAATTAATTATATTTAAATATATTTAATTTAAACCATTATAATATTTTTTATTATGTTTGTGGCCTTTGCGGGGCTTCTTATCACACAAATGTCGATATGATTTTACAGTCTTTCTTTTAAACAGAAAAATCTTAGTATCCTCATCCCACTGTCGAGGGAGTAAAGTGGAGGAGAGGAGGGAAGGTGTCGGTATGTCAAAGCAAGTTGGCTCCTTTCATATGAAACATCACCGCCCCTCTTTCCTGTGATCCTGTCAAGCCTTCTATGCCGCTATGGCTGTTTCTCTCCCCCCTCTCAATATCAACATTGTCCTTGATTAATCTGCGCCTATTACGTCAGTTTCCCTAACTAGAAAACTCCATAAGTGGAATTTTTTTCCCCTTGAGTTGGACTTAAAAAAGTCCGACTGTATTAACAACTCGTCAATACGCCAGTTAACGGAAGTGCTGAGCTGTAGTCGGTGGAGTGTTATTTAAATTTAATTTTAATTGTTAGTTTCTATCGTTATGTATGAGATAATGAGTATGCCACTTTGACACTAATGTTTTTATTTATAATACTTGTTAATTCAAGTTTTGCTGTATTCTTTATTAACGCAACAATATCCCGTTTTATCCACCAATTTATTTGGTATTATTCAGTAAATAACAAACTGCAAATTAGTATTGTTCCTGTCTTATGCATTTTTTATATTCACGTTGTATGGCTTTCACTGTCAGACTACGTAATAATTGTCATAAATCATAAATAAAATAAGAGAAATTCAATTATTTTTTCTAACAAATGAAAAAATCGCAAAGCTGAAACTTGTCAATTTATCAAGGGCGCCGAAAATAAATTTGCCAAGGGCGCCAAAAACCTAGTTACGCCTCTGTCTGCCACTGACGAAAGGAATAATGGGCGGGGGCCAGGTATGTAATCTCTTACCTTTATTTTAGTACATGCACATCGCAATTTAATCTCAATTTTTTCCCCATCAAGGGCAACAGAGCCACGCCAAGCTGCGTGGCCTTCACGAGTAGCGAGCGACACGTTGGCGACCCGGCCAAAAGTCAGGCCGCTGTCAATCCCGCCAACGCGATATTCGACATCAAGAGGCTAATCGGACGGAAGAACACGGACCAGAGCGTCAAGGCGGACAAGAAAAACTGGCCTTACATGGTGGAGGACAAAGGCGGTAAGACAATATGACATCTAAGACTGAAAGTGTTAAATGTATAGGACTTGAGTATCACGTGAGAATCATGAGCTTGATGACAGAGAGGTCACGTGAGTGAAGCGCGGGAAAATGTTAGAGTGATGGTATGATGGTTGACTGTGTTGATTATGTCTCCACGATGTGAAACCTCAAATTTATATTTATATATATAGTGTTCGTATTAAAGATATTTCATTAACATTAGTGCATCAAGGAATTATTGCACGAAAGATTGTGTTATGTGAAAACGCCTACAACACACATATAAAAGTGATATGTTACATTTAGGACAAAGACGGTGAGACAAGGATGACATCAGAGACTGAAAGTGTTAAATGTATAGGACGTTCGAGGTTCCCTTTACCTCTGACCAATTTTTATCTTTTCTTTTGAAGTCAAGAAGTTGGTCAAAAGAGAGAGAGAGAGAGAGAGAAAGAGGGGTGGGGGAGGGTATGATTGTATTGTACCCATAGAGATTTAGAGGATATGGGTGTATGTAAGGTGATAGAGCCACTGACTGATGATAAAGATTACGAGACCAAAGGACTAGGGCTGGATGATGAATGAAATAATAGCCAAAGTAATAGAAAATACACGCGCGCACACACGCGCAAATGTTAGATGGGAAAGGGTCATAATATATTAACCCGCCTCTGATGGAACCTACCTAATCAACGTCCTTGAGATCAGAATCAAACCGATACTAGAGGAGAAGATGCATGGCGTCGAAAATTAACTTAAAAAGTTATGCTATCAAAGCCCTACTGAGTCCAAAATTGAATTAAACCTTGGTAAAAAAATATTTAAAAATTGACTTTTTAAAAATGTTTGGCTTAAGTGTTTCATGATCGTCGCATGTATCCAGTTATGGACAGTAAAGACACAAAGTCTCATGACTAGTGTCTAACACGAACGTTGACCTTTGATCTTTTGTCATATTTCAATGACTACTATGGTGACAATGACAACAATCTTAACCCCAGGGAAGCCCTTGATTTATGTTAAGCATGACAATAACTTCTTCTGCCCCGAAGAGATCAGCTCCATGATACTCGGCAAGATGAAGGAGATAGCAGAGGCGTATCTCGGGAGGCCAGTCACGGAAGCAGGTGAGGTACCCATAGTTCTGGACGTACATTGTTTCGCATCTATCACCTTGATATGGCGTTAAGTAACACCGGCCTATTTGTTTTATTGGTACGAGTATTTCTCGTTATTTCTCGTTTTAAAATCTAACGATTTCTTACCAATTTCTATAGAAGATGAATACACATAACAGCAAGTTTTAAACAAGCGTTAGGACTTCATAACATTGTTGTATATCGTTATTACTACACCGTACTCCATGCTTAACGAGTGTTAACGAGATAACATTTTTAACAGTGCAAACAATTAATTATTGTTTCGAGCCAGTTGTCGTGTGAGAATCACGAGATTGAGGACAGAGTAAATGGTCTCGTGAGAGAGGCGTGGTAGAAGGTTAGAGAAAGGAGAAAGCTGGCTGAATGTATTAGTATGTGTCTCCACCATGTGAAACTTCAAATTTATTCTTGTAAATGGTGATTCGTGTAATCATCGGATATTCCAGTATTAAAGTTCATTTTATTAACATTAAGTGTTTCAATGAATCATTTTACGAGAGATGTTATTATTTGATAACGCATACAAACACACCATTTCTCATTCGTACGCGTGGGCAAAACGTAAACTCTCATTTTTCCCATCTTCCAAAATGTATGCTTGTCACAACATTCTTAGTTCAGGAATTTTCTTTAGAATGATCATCATCTCCTGTTAGGACCCAACCAATGTTCAGTTTTTACATCAGAAGCCCGTTTTACTCAGTAGAACAATCGGAGCATTAAGCTCAGTTCTCCGGTTCTGTCCATGTATTTATAAGATACGGTTTGCATAACGCATTCCCTTTCACAGTTATAACAGTCCTCGCATACTTCAATGACGCCCAGCGACAGGGCACCAAAACAGCCGACACCATCGCTGGCCTGGAAGTCCTTAGAATCATCAACGAATCGACGGCCGCCGCCCTGGTCTACGGCTTCGACAAGAGACTGGTGGACCCAAGAAACATCCTCATCTTCGACCTGGGCGGTGGCCCTTTTAAAGTCAGCATCCTCTCCATAGAGCACTGCTCGTCCTTCAAGGTCCTGGCCGCAGCAGGTGACACCCACCTTGGCGGTGAGGACTTTGACAACAATTTGGTCATCCACTTCATCGCCATGTTCAAAAAGAAAACCCACCTTGACATCAGCCAGCATCCACGAGCTGTCCGGCGGCTGAAGACCGCGTGCGAGCGTTTGAAGAGGGCTCTGTCGAGCAGCACGGAGGCAACCCTGGAGGTGGAGGCTCTGATCGAGGACATTGACTTCGTCACGACGCTCTCGAGGGTGAAGCTTGAGGAGCTGTTCGCGGACCTCTTCAGGTCCATCCTGGACCCCGTGGTGACCGCTCTTCAGGACGCCAGCCTGGACATGTCCCAGGTGTTCGAGGTGGTGCTGGTTGGCGGGTCCACGAGGATCCACAGGATCCAATGGCTGCTGCAGGAGTTCTTCGACGGCAAGGAGCTGAACAAGTCGATCAACCCAGACGAGGCCGTCGTGTTCGGGGCCGCCCTGCAGGCCACAAAGTTGTCAGGTGATACGAGCAAGATCATACAGGCAAGATTGTTACCTCTGTCATTCCCAACACCAGCTCCATTGGCGTTTGTCACGTTTTAGTTCTGCTATTGATAGGGCATCGTTAATGGGTTAGTTGACTCATAGGCATAGTCATTCTAGTGGCTTCTCTTTTACTCAGACCTGGATGCACTTTAAATTATAACCCATCAAAGCTTGCGCATCATTGACCACATTCACTACCACCCTATCATTGATTAATGTTTACAATAATTGCCTCTTACCATACAATGCACATCCTACAATAATGCGCATCAACCATATTCATTCTCACACAAAGCAGTATTGACTACCTTGTCATTCTCAGCTGATCCACATTAAAGCACTGTTTTACTCAAGTGTAGGAAATCCTCCTGGTGGAAGTGACACCCCCGTCCCTGGGGATTGAGAGGGTGGGCGGCACCATGACCTGCCTCATCAAACGTGGGACTCCCATCCCGGCAACGACATCGGGCATTTTCACGACCTATTCAGACTACCAACCAGCCGTGACCATACAGGTAAGTCGATGTTGTGTTAATTTAACTTATTAGTATTTTTTTTTAAAAATGATACCCAACAGAGGGTATCAGAAATAGTTTAACATTTCTAAAAATTTATAGTGCAGATGAGTTAACAGTGAATAGAAATAAAAAATTTCAGTTTTAGAGTATATATTTTATTTAAATCATTGGCTAAATAAGGTACTCAAGTCGAAATACAGAAAATATATATAAATCATACAAACCCATTGTCCAAGGTTCATTTATTTTCACTTAACAGTATATTCGCCTCCATGCATACAGGATTCACTAAATGTCTTTCAAGCTCCATTATTTTAGTGTATAATCTTGTACTGTCTATTTCCATCAGATTTTTGAAGAAGGGAGAACCATGACCAAGGACAACAACTTGCTGGGCATATTTGAGTTGAGCACCATCCCCCCTGGCCCAAGGGGTGTGCCACAGATGGAGACGAACTTTGACATCGATGCCGACGGCATCCTCTTTGTCAGCGCCCAGGACAAGATCACGGGCAAATCTAACCACATCTCCATAGCAAACACCAGAGGTAAGAGTTCACGCCTTGTCGGTGTATGTACTTAAACGTATTTAGAATGATAACAACAACTCATGTAACCCACCTTCCAGCCATAACAACACATAGGTTAGCCACCTGGCAATGTAGAAATAACTTTTAAAACTGAATTTCATACTTTGAATTAAACAAACCCGTAAAAACAAAGTTTTTGACTATAAATCCCTTACATATGAGACATAACACAAAGTATTGTTTATTTTCATACGTGACAAACATTTACAGACTGAAACTGACTGATCTCCCCTGGCTTAAAAATCGGGGGTAGGGGGAGGGGGTGTGGCCATCGATGGGTGGCGTGAACGCGCGAACTTAACTGGCACGTGAATGACATACAATAACAAAACTGTGAAATTAAATTACATATGTTATAAAGAGATAAACTAAAAATGCATTAATTTACTTACGATCGATCGATCTGAAATTTTGATACGATGCATTGTTAGGTGAAACGAGTCTGTTTGCAAAATTTCACCTCGATCGCATCACGGGAAGTGGGTGATTTATTTATTTTTGTGTTTTCGGCCTCCCGACCGACCAACCGCGAACACAAGACAGAGAGAGATGGCGGTGAAGTTAATATAAGGGATTTAATTAAACAACCCCGTTAAAACCAACGTTTTTGAATATAAATCTCATATATATGAGACAGAACTTAAGTATTGATTATGTTCCAACGCGACAAACATTTACAGCCTGAAACTGAGTGACCTCCTCCTGGTGTTAAACACGAGATGTGGTCATCGATGGCTGGCGCGAAGTCAAGTGACCCGTAACATGTCAACAATAGCGACGGCTAACATATAGTTTTAAAGAGATAAACTAAATATGCATTAATTTAATTACGGTACATTCGATCGATCTGAAATTTTGATACGATGCATTGTTAGGTGACTCAAGTCTATGTGCAAAATTTCAGCTCGATAGCAACACCGGAAGTATGTCATTTTTGACTTATGTTTTTCCACTCGACCGACCGACCGATAGACCGCGAACCCAAGACAGACAAGATGTTGATGTTAATATAACGGATTTAATTAAACAACCCCGTAAAATCAAAGTTTTTACTATAAATCCCTTATATATAATAGACATAATTAAAGGTGTTAATATGTTTCAATATAATATGCAACGTGTGACAAACATTTACAGACTAAATGGACTAAACTCCCTTGCTTTAAAACTGGGGCGGGGGGAGGGTGGACACCGAATGCTGGAGTGAAACCAACCACCGGTGGAGGTAAATTCTACCAGACGACTAAACAAGCTATATATAGAGAGATAAACTAGGGATGCATTAATTTAAATTCGGTACATTCGATCGATCTGAAATTTTGATCCAATGCATTGCTAGGTGACACGGGTCCATGTGCCAAATTTCAGCTCGATTCCATCACGAGAAATGGGACAGTGGTGAAGTTAATATAAGGGATTTAATAAAAACAAACCCGTAAAAACAAAGTATTTGACTATAAATCCCTTATATATGAGACATAACTAACAGTATTGATTATGTTCATACGCGACAAACATTTACAGACTGAATCTGTCTTAACTCCCCTTTGCTTTATAACCCCGGGAAGGGGGGGGGGAAGGGAGAGGGGAAAGGTCTGGTCACCGACCGCTGGACCGAGCTCAGCGTGACACGTAAAATTTAAACAAAAGCACGCCGGTACAAATACGATGTTGCGTCAACGCGCGAACTGAACTGTCACGTGAAAAAAAACAATAACAAACCGTGAAATTGAATTACATACATTGTATTGAGATAAACTAAAAATGCATTAATTTAATTACGGTACGTTCGATCGATCTGAATTTTCGATACGATGCATTGTTTTGTGACACGGGTCCATGTGCCAAATTTCAGCTCGATGGCATCAAGGAAAGTGGGTCATTTTTTTACTTTTGTTTTTCCGCCCACCAGACGACGAACGACAGAGAGACAGAGACAGAGACGGTGGTGAAGTTAATAAAATGGATTTAATAAAACAACCCCGTAAAAACAAAGTTTTTGACTATAAATCCCTTATATATGAGACATAACTAAAAAGTATTTATCATGGTTAAATGTGACAAACATTTTGTTTCTATCTGACCAGCCCCGCCGACAGACCGGCTGATCAGGTCCTCCGTGAGGCAGATGGTGCCTGACAGTGCCAAGCACAGGACGGAGGACGTCAGGAAGACAGCCCGGGTCAAGGACGTCCACGACCTGGAGCACTTCTTTTACAATGTAAAGCGAGCGCTCCACGCTTCGAGCGTGACCGAGTCCATCGACATGAAACATCACATCAACAAGGCGTGCGACCAGGTGGGTCTTAAGGAGTCCTTAACTGGCTGTTTGATTGTTGAGTCAATTGCTTATTCTGATGCTGTGGACAAACGAACGCTGAAAATAAGTTGAGAAGTATACTATATGCAAACAGTAGTGTTTTATCACAATGAGATGCTAATATGTTGATGAATGAAATTGTCTTCGGGGAACTCTAAGTTTTATTGGATATTTATTGTGATCGATTGTTGGATTTAATGTGAGATATAAAATTTGATCAACTAACACAAAAGTTCTGAATCCCCCTGTGTGGCTACTTAGTTTGTAACTAAAAATTATTTTGTGCTCTTTCATGGGAGATTCTACATTCCTCACTGCAGTTGGGCCTCATCTTATTGAACAAGTTTTTTTTTCATTTTATTTTCTACTTTTACGCGTTAACAAAAGATTTGTAAAACTTAATTTCATTGATGAAAATTTAAACTCTTTTAACAACCCCGTAAAAACAAAGTTTTTGACTATAAATCCCTTATATATGAGACATAACTAAAAATTATTGATCATGCTGAAACGCGACACATATTTACAGACTGAGATTGCCTTAACTTCCTTTTGCTGTAAAACGGTGGGGATGGGAAAAGGTATGTTCACGGATGGCTGGACTTAACTCAGCGTGACGCGTAAAATGTCAACAAAAGCAGACCGCTACATATAGTTATATAGAGATAAACTAAAAATGCTTAATTTAATTACTGTATATTCGATCGATCAGAAACTTTAATAGCTTAATCCTCCCTACAAGTCAAACCTACTGTGAAAATTTCAGCACTCTAGCAAGTCAGAAAACGTGTTTACGAGCATTTTGAAAAAGTTGACGACATATACAGATCCGGAAGCGTGCGAGAGTTAATAGGATAGGGGCCTTAAAAATGCATTTGATGATGACTGAAATCCTTGTTTATGTTCTTACTGATCTTTATTTTGTTCTAGGATTTAAGAAAAGTAATAATTTTGAAAACTTTGAACGTTTTTTGATGGCCTAGCTCCCTTATCTAAGGCAGAGGTTCCCAACCCCGTGCCCGCGGGCGCCATGGAACCAGCGGAACGATTCGTATGTGCCCGCCACAGAGACATAATTTTTTTCATAAACATTAATTAAAAATGTGAATTATATTTATTTATTTGTTAAAATTTTAATTATTTTAGGCCTAGTTTATAAAATTTGTTCATATGTTGACGATATTGTATGTATGAGTGGTTCATTTGCTGACAGTACGTGTCGCAACTTGTATAGCGGCGAGCCAGACTGCACTCTTCACGCTAGCCTGGAACAAGGAGTGATGTGCAAGTAGCAATCCCCTCCTGGATACGCGATGTTGTCATTGCGATTGCTGCCCGTTCCAGTCGTGACGGTTAGCTAGGAGACATCTTCGTCTGACGAAACACGAATTAGGAGTTTTGTTATTCCTTCTGTAAATTGATAACGGGGTAAATGCGAGGTGCCCTAAAATAAATGGACCGAGTAAAAGACAACAAACCTATAATTTAACACTGACTGGAAGGAATCATATTGTTTCGTTAATTTGAAAAATAAATGCGTTTGTTTGTTGTGTGGTAGTAGCATTGCAGTGCCAAAAACATAATGTTGAACGACGCTTTCAGACAATTAATGCCAATTTTGGTGTTAATTATTCCCTTAAATCTGAAGTAAGAAACAAAAAATATGTCAACTAAAATTAAGTCTAACTGCACAACAGACTGTTTTCACTAGACATGTGGAAAATTCTAAAGAGGCCATCCTTGCTTCTTTTAAAATGTCTCAAATGCTCGCACAAAAGAAGAAACCTTTCATTGATGGTGAGTTGTTTCAGGAACTATTTTTGACTGGTGCCCATTGTTTGTTTGATGGATTTTCCAAGAAATATGAGCTTGTCTCAGCAATACAAGACTTACAGTTGTCAAATAACACCGTCACAACAATAATGAATGCAATTTCAAAAGACATACAAACTCAGTTAAAGATTCACTAGGAAATATGTGACTGGTTCTCGCTAAAATTTGACGAGTCAACAGATATATCAGACACTGCACAGTTAGCAGTTATGGTGAGAATGGTATTTAGTAACTACACAGTAAAAGAGGTTATGTTACAAATATTACCTATGAAAGGACAGACAAGGGACGAGGATATTTATAATACATTCAGAACATACACCAAGTCAATAAATTTGCCTTTGCACAAGCTGTCTGTGATAACCACCGATGGGGCACCAGCAATGGTAGGTAAAAATAAAGGATTTATTGCCCTCTGCAAGAAGGATACATCATTTTCAAACTTTATGTCCTATCACTGTATTATCCACCAGGAAGCTCTGTGTTGTAAAATATTGCCATTTGAACACGTTATGAAAAAAGTTATAAAAATAATCCATTCTATTCGAGCAGCTCCTTTGCAACACCGACTTTTCAAGGCTCTGTTAGAAGATACTGAAGATAAAGAACAGTATCTTATTCTGCATACTGAAGTACGTTGTAAAGGAAAGTTCCTTACAAGAGTTTTGAGTTTAATTGTAGAAATAAAAACATTTATAAAAGGAAAATTATGATGAACTAGCTGACTCTCGTTGGTTGATTGATTTGGGATTTTTCACAGATATGATGGAAAAATTTAATTCTTTAAATTTGGAATTGCAGGGGAAAGACAAAAGCATAGCTGAAATGATAAGCTCTGTAAAGTCATTTAAAGTTAAAGCTAAATTGGATTTGTTGATATCACATCTGCAGATCGATTATCTCGTGCATTTCCCAGATATGAAGAAAATGCTGGGTAACAATGAACTAAACGGGTCATTATTTATTAAGCATCTTCAAGTGTTAAAAAAAACAGTTTGTAGAGAGATTTTTGCATTTTACACGTATCGAGCCAATTGTTTCCTTCTGTATCAATCCTTTTACTTGCCAAATAAATTTAATGGAAATGGACGCATGAATTGCAGATTTTGTTCAAGGTAAAACAGAAGAACTACAGTTAGAAATGTTGGACCTTAAGAATGATATTTTGCTAAAATCTTTCATATCAGGTGACTTTTGGAATACAATGGACAGAGAAAAGTTTCCATTTTTTAAAAAAATGGCATATTAAATTGAAACATTTTTCGGTTCGAAATATTTATGCGAATCATTGTTTGCAAATATGAACTAAATAAAATCAAGATATAGATCTCGACTCACCAATGAGCATCTTTATGATTGTTTGCTAACAGGATTATCCTCTTACTCTCCTAATTATGAGGCAATGGCCAATGATATGCAATGCCAAAGATTACATTTACATACTGATATTATATCTTTTTATAAAATGTTTTCTTTGTAATGTGTTTTTTGTTTACTTTGTTTTGAAAATACATTTCTCTGTGTATGCAGTTTGAATAATAATTTAATTATTTTGAAACATGTTTGTTTATTATTTAATTAATTTATTAATAAATTATGAATATAAGAAAATAAATTATGGGAAAATGAAAAGTTATGGAAGGAGTTTTTCGATTAAAAATAGGTGGCGCCCGCCACCCTACCAATATTTTAGAATGTGCTCTAGAATACAAAAAGGTTGGGAACCCCTGATCTAAGGGATGCAACATTTTTAAATAGTCCTACTATTCATGTTAAATTTACAGTTTTGTAATCACATTTTCAAACAATCATGACGTAATAAATATCCATAAAATTCTCGAATTCAGAGGCTGTGTCATTTCTATAATTGTTTAAACCAGCAAAACTGTTCAAGATCGGTTAAATTTGATTAACACTATTGCTTTAAACATATTGCAATATATTAAATGTGACCTTTCCGTTTCTGCTTTCCGAAACTTTTTAAACCGACTGAAAGGGTAAAAAATATTAAAATTTCATTCCCTGTGCTAAAAGTGTGGCTATAGAAAAATTTTCAAAGATATATTGTTAATCGATCTAATTTAGTGAAAATGTATCAAATATTTTGTTATTTCTCCTTGCACATTTGGTCGCAAAACAAAAACGTCGAGATCTTTTTCCTGTTAATTTAGCTTAACATAAGTAGCGTGTAACGTCTCCCTTTACGACCATCTTAATACGGTTCTGAGTTTGGTAATCGCTATGGACATAGAGACTGTATCGCTATTGAGTAAATGATATAAGCCAACGATTTTTTATGACAAATTGACGATCACCTCATCTCTCAAAGATCGAGCGTAAAAATACCTGATATACACAGAATTAAATTGAAAACTACACTGAAAAATGTAACTGAAATTTGTCTAAATTCAGAAGTTGCTGTATGAAACCTTGATAAGCTGACAATTTAATCAGTACAAAGTTTGAGGACCAATATCTGATAAGGGACCGTCCATAAAGTACATCACGCTCCAGAGGGGGGGGGTGTAAGAAAGTGTGACAGTTTGTGACAGGGGGTGGGGGTCCGGCCCTGTGTGACGTCACGCTGTTTTATATTAAATTTTGATTATTTTGTTAATAAAAAACAACATTTTTGTTCGAAAGTATGACGTACTTCAGGGGGGGGGGTCCGAGATGTGTGACAGTTTGTGACAGGGGGAGGGGGGAGTTAAAAATCGTCAAAAATAGCGTGACGTACTATATGGACGGCCCCTAATACACGCGAAAATGACGGTTTAGCTGGAAATGACAGTGGTTTGACCCTCAACACGCCACAACAAGAGGTGAAAAGTAAATATTTATATATTACGGAGGCCAAACTTCGGCTCGCATGCGGCTTTTTTGTGTTTACATTGCGGCTTACGACACAATTTATCAAATGAAAAACTCTGTTTGAAATATTTAGTGAGAAGTACATCTAAGGAAAAATTTCTGTCAACGGGAAATATCTGTCAATGGGAAATAAAATACGGTCCCGTCAAACTACAATTTATTTTGATACATCTTTTCCTTAAACATGTAACATAAGTCGCTAACACAAAAAGATTTGGTTCTTTGAAGAAATCGTATAAGGAAAAAAATCTCCTCTGCCGAAACACTGCCTCTTTCATTTCTATGCAGTCCATCCTTATTTTCGGCTCTAAATTTGCTTTGAAATTCACCGACTGATTGAGACTAGTCAATGTTGGCTTTCTACCCACCTGTCCTCCCCCATTCATATAACCCGCACCCTTTCCTTGTGTTCATTAACACATGTTTGCCTAGCCCAAAAACTGATTTAAATAATACACCCAAAGTTGTCAGCCAGGGTTGCCAATTGGCCTTTTTAAGGCCAAATTCTCGAAATTTGGCCTTTTTTAAGAGGGTTTGGCCTCACAAATTTTGTTTGGCCTTTTGGCCTTTTTTTGGCCCTTTTCTTAAAAAATAATAAAAAAAATATTTTAAAAAATAATAAAAAATATTTTAAAAAATATATAAAAATAATCTTTATCACAAAAATAAAATAGAAAATTCGCCAATATGTCAATAACCTTATTAATTATTTTCTTTTTTGGAATAGCTTACGTGTATTTTAGACATTAAAAAAGTTTTTTTCAAAGTTTAACAAAAAGGCTATTAAGACAAAGCCAGATACAGAATGCAGCTCACACTTTTAGACGCTATTGTTAGAGTCAGGGCTGAGCTTTTGTTTACAAATAAATGCAGTAAGGACTTTGTCATGTCACCAAGATTGCTTGATGACTTGAAATCTGATAAAGTTTATAATAATACTGCAAAAAGCAGTCTAGAGGAAAAGGATGACCGAAGCTTTTCTTTCAAATTTAAATAAAGTAATGGGGGTGAGACTGCAACCAGGCTTTTAAATTAGTAAATGTATAACATATAAACAGGGTATTAGTTAGCCTGACAGGAAGTAACACAACAGCGAACGTTTCTGCAAAGAGCCTTCCTCAACGAACAAATAGTACACAAATAACACGAATATAACGAAAAAAACACACAAAAACTTAGCAGCAGTGAAATCCAATTAGTCCAGATATGTCATCTCTACTGGACTAATTGGATTTCACTGCATCTAAGTTTTTTTTAAAAATTATTTCGTTGTATTCGTTTTATTTGTGTACTATTTGTTCGTTGAGGAAGTCTCTTTGTCGAAACGTTCGCTGTTGTGTTACGTCCTGTCAGGCTAACTAATACCCTGTATATATGATATACTCTTTCAAATTTTTATGTTAGTATCAAAATCTATTTATTTTTTGAGTACAACCATACATACGAACATTGGCATTTACACATTTATTATCCTTTTTCTCCTGGTTTTACCTTCATTTTAAAATAGTTAACTTATATTCAGCCGTTATGAGCCGTCCATAAATGACAACACGCGATTTTGGAAGATTTTTTAATGTATTTTCATCCCCCCTTCCCCTCGTCCAACGTAATCAAGAGCTAGACCCTTTCCAATATGACGTTACAGTTCTTAAAAGTACCATCCCCCTCGTCATACATCGCCACAAATCTGTGACCCCTTCCCGCCCCCTAGGTGCGTGACGTCATTTTTGTTGACATTTTTCATATAACATAAGTTTGGCCTTTTTTGGGGCTTTTTTTGGCCGTCAGTTTGGCCTTTTACCCAAATTACATTCTGGCAACCCTGTTGTCAGCTGTTAAAGTTAATAAATTAAATAGGTACTAACAGTGTAAGACTGTTAAGACGTCGGTCGTGTGCAATCGCGCCAAGTGAGTTGACAGAGACACAACAAAATACAATCTTTGTGATGACATTTTGTCGTCGAAGGGCGGTAACACCAGTGCGATCAAACGCCATCAGGCCGATACACTATTCCCTCGGTGTTCACAGGATTACATTCCTCCCCCCCCCCTCCCAACCGCTGCGGTTAAAGAAAAACCGCGAAATTGGATGCAGTTTTAAAAAGCATCTGCTTGAGATTATATACGGTACTTCTACATATTCTGTTGACCTGAGACTTAGTCTCTTAAGGAATTGGTTAATACCTGGGCAACCTGCTTCATCTGCTAAGCATTGCTAAACAACACTGTCTTCACTTGGGCCTCTTTTGTCTCCCTAACCTCCTGGCTATGTCTATATACGGTACTTATTGCTTCCAAAACACTTTATAAAGACACTCTTACTCATTATTGCTGTCATAGTGTAATAATAATGCAGGCAGTTATATATTTCAATATTGTGGTAATAATAATGTAAACACATGTTAATTTTTTACTGCAACAATATTTTAAACAAAAGAAACGTCGTAAGGATAGGAGGGCATTAACAACGCAGAGCATAGTTACCCATACAGTATTATTGTACTGTTAATCATTTTCATTGTGTACAACATATGCATTAGAATTGAAAGAAAAATAAACGAATAAGGATCTGCAAATAGGTGAGGGTATACTGTAGTATGTTACTGAACCCTCCCGATGGCTACTATGTGAAATGAGGGGCAAGGGTGATGGTTAGGTTGCATTGTATAGCTATCATGACAGGGACTAGTTATGCGACGTTTCGAACCGGTAACCCGGGTATCCGTTCGAAATTTGGCGGGTACCCGGGCAACTTTTTTAAAAAACAAATTGACATCCCTACTGGTACGTCATGCTAGTGTCTTCTCTCTGGTAGGTCATGCTATTGTCTCTGATTATTTTGCATAAAGTTATAGTTCCACTATACATTAAAAAAATTGTTCCTAATCATTAAACAGAGTTTCCACTTCACGTTTAACAAAACCTTTATATGTTCCAAATAAATGCCATTTTTACAATACTCTGATGTATAAAACTGCGTTTTGAAAAACTATGTTTGAACTGCAGTGATTGCGTCAGCCCCCACTTAATGTCATACCCACCGCCAGGGCCGGCCTTAGGGCAAGGCGAACGAGGCAAACGCCTTGGGCCCCACGATTTTCAGAGCCCCGCGCTTTGACTAAACATTTTACTACTTTTACACGTTTACAAACGATATGTTGAAAATTGAGAAGTTGTAAACGAAAAATGGCTTATACATTCGGCATTTAAATACAAAATGTTTTGTTTCTGTTGCAAATTTTTGGAAACACTGTCTGCTCTGGCATCCGACGGGATTTGTGACTGGAAAAGTGCCAGTTTTAGAGAAATCATGAGAAATCAAAGTGGCAATAGTAAGATTATTTGCAAATGGTTGAAATCTTACAGAAATTGCGGTTTTGAAACACTAATAGCAATTTCAAAAGAAATTATCACTGACTTAGAAGTTGAGACCCTTTTCAAAGACACGATTGTGCGAAAAAGAAAGAAAAAAGCAATTTACATATGAAGGAGAAAATGAAGGATTCATAGATGTACATGAAAACGTTCGCTCATATTTATTTAACAAGATTGTTGATAAGGCAAACATGTCGATGGAAATTCCCTTTGAAATACTACGAAGGCATCATTACTCGTTTGGATTTATTTATAATAAATTTAATCAATTACAACAATAAGAACAACATTAGCAACAACAAGTTTAATATGCAGTATGAATCTGGAGAAAAAGCTCACAGCTTGCGAAAGTAAGGATCTTGGTGATTTCATGCTCCGCTGAAGAGCTGCATTCATTGAGTTCTATAATTTCTGCAGTCACCTAAAACGATTCAGATATGGTGACTTTCCTAGCACACACATTGCACTTAAAATACTTTTAACTATTCCTGTCTCAGTGGCTCTCAGAGACAGAAACTTTTCGAAATAAAAAAAAACTTATTGAAACCTAATTGCGGTCAACAATGATTCCAGACAGTAGCGTAGCTAGAAATTAGTAGGGATTTTGGTTCCTGGGGGGCTTAACCTCTTTGGGGGCCCACATACATGGCGGTAGCGTAATATTTAATGTAAAATATTTCGGACACTTATTTGGGGCTCCCTGAAGTGGAGGCCCTTGAGACTTTCGAATTGTGTCCACCCTCCAGCTACGCAACTGATTGAAGATTGGCTCAGTAACTTAGCTATTTTGTCAACTGAGAATGTTTTTGCTAAGGATATTGCCAATAATGAACTTATTTCAGATTTTGCAGTGGCCCAAGCTCGCAAAATTTGCTTGAGCATTGTAAACACAAAATAGAAGTAGAAGAAACAAGCAAACCAACGCTATTGTATATAGTTTATAGTGTTAAGTTACATACATGTTTATATAAACTCTCAAATAGCATACCAAAACAAAACATTTTAAATACAGTTTTAACATCCTTTTTGAGTTTGAGGATCTTCAATTAAATGAACAAAACTATAATTATTGATGTGTCAGTGCTGTTATAGACTAAAATTTGGAGTACTTTATATTCCCCAATTCTTTTAATATATTTAGAATTGCAACTTTTTGCATGGGTTTCACTCCTCGTCTGCTGCCTTGTGCCAGGGGCCCCACTCATATGTTGCTGCCTTGGGCCCCACGTACTCTAGGACCGTCCCTGCCCGTCGCTTGCTTGCCGATCTCGTAACTGACGCGTTTGTTCCTCTTCCACCCACTGGTCCGATCCATCTTGTTTCGAGGGGAGATCATGGATGAATTTATTCAATAAACCACAGTTATATCTCACCATTGACGTAACGAAAGACTGGCACCAGCGGCAAGGCCGCTCAGAGACTTAAGGCACCCCACCCAGGATCAGCATCAAAATGGTAGGAAAATTAATGTTAATTTTCAGGTTGGTCCCGAATGTCTATTTACTCGGACACAAAACCACTGAAAGTGGCTCTAAGGTTGGGGACGGTGATTGTTTGCTGAAACGGTCAACTGTGGTCAGATCTGGAATTTTATATATATGTATATATATATTTTTTTTAAAAATATTTTGGGGGGGGGGTGGGGGTGAATGCTGTGTGGGCGATCAGAGATATCGTTTATTATTATTTTTTTTTAATGCTAAGAAAGGAAATATACCGGTTGCGGTTCATCAAAAGGTGCACAGCGCGTCGCTGCTAGCTGACGACTCCACTTCTTCACGAAGAGCAGCCCGCCTTGTGACGTCATTTGCCCTATGAGCACTTACGCTGCCGAACGAAAGGTTTCGCTTTCGTGTATAGTGCCTCTGTGCAAATCATAAAAACCACTGTGCAAACTCTGACCCCACTACGGGCCTAATATCGGTCTGATGGGGGACACCATCGCTCTGGAAGTCAAAGGTGGCTATTTACTGTCTCGTCCGCAGCTTCCCGGGATCAGGTGTCCGGGCGCGCGCCGACGACAGCTGCACAGCGACCGATGCGACCCTCCGCCTCTTTTGGCACCTTTACACCTCCCCGTAGCTGTAGCGGCAACTGGTGCGTTACTAGTTTTTACAGCCCGCGCATTATTGTTTGCCGGTTGACAAAAGCCAGGACGGTGTTTTCATACAGGTTACCTGCGGCGGTTCTGTAACCTTCAGGTGTAGGGGTGCGCTACACAAAGAATCGGGGATCCCAATTAAACTTTGATTGAGGTTCACCCGAGAGCAAAATATATATCATACCCATGAGCAAGAGTGTTTCAGACCCACCAAGACTTTGAACAAAGATATCATTAACATTTCTCGTGCGATGCTTTCCTGCAAATTTCACTTCGCAGCACATTTAAGACATGCTGATATACACATGATAGCCTAACATAGTAAGCATTCACGACGGCGTGTAATGTTGAGAGCTATAACAGTACAGTGTGTTGCAAAACACTTAAACTATCTGTAGTAGAGACTTTTGTTACAGGGTTTGGCACCTGGTTAACAATGCCACCCCTGTAACTTTAGCTTCTAATTATACACCTACGTGTTTTAGGTGGCATTTTGAGCGTCACACCTGGCATCTACTTGTGACACAAAAGCGCCTCCTCAGGGTTGGTGGGCACTGTTGTGAGAATCTGTGGGAAAAAACATGTTACAAATCAATGATTTTGTCTTTATAGCTCATTCAGAGAGATGTCGCTACGGAATCTGACACCTATTTAAAGAAAATAAGCCGCATACCCAATGCTGATATTATAGGTGGTCAGGGGTAACCCTCTTTATTTATCATAGAATAAAAGACTGACTATTGCGTGTGCCTTGTTTTTAACCTTAAAAATCTCTAAGCTAAGCCTCGGTTACCTTTGTAGCAGAGGTGAAACTGTTACTGTTAGAGCAGATTGGGCATCTATATTTGATTAGAGATGGCACTCTAAGGCGTGGAAAAATTTATTTTGGGCAGAATTGAAATCTATTTTGATGCGAGGTTGTTTTTTAAATATATTTTTAAAAAAATATCTTTTGGAGTTGAGGTTGCATTTTTTTAAATTTGAATATAAAAAAGTGGAATCATTTACAATATCTTTTGCGTCTATTTTGATCAGATGTGGCATATATATATTCGGAGCAGGGAAACCAAAACGAGCTATCACACTTCACCAGGCCAGTCATTATCTTTTCAGAACATGGATTGTGTTTTTGTGTTTTAGGATCAAGGTTGAACCACCAACCTTCAGCGTTAACAAAAGGAGCTGGTTTCATGTTTAAACTGCTTAAAATAACTGAGCTCACTATGGCATACATAACCCTTTGCTAGTCCGTCAGAAAGCAGGGGATTCACCTTGCTAAATTTTTGCTCTTGCCAAGATCTTAATAGGATTCAAAGGGAAAAAATACGTTTCCAGTTATAGAAAGGAAGGAATTATATCCAAATACACTGACATTGTTTGGAAACATGTAACCCCTCACAGCCACTCGAAAGAGACCATGGCGGCGACAGCCAGGTCATCGACGCCCATATGGTCGCGTCCATTGAAGTGTCGGGAGATAGAACACTGTTTGACTTGTGTTATCGCACGTACATGATCTGCGATACGGCAGGAGAGTAACCTCCCCGTCTCACCTATGTACTTCAATGAGCAGCGCTTACACACAATGGAGTAGACCACATTGCGGCTGGTGCAAAGAAAAGTCGATGACGTGGCTGTCACCGCACATGGTCTCTTGCACAAACACACCCGGCAGGGTTAGTCTGGAGAATAGACTAATCCAAGAGTATGGGACCCTTGCACCACATGGGATGAATGTTGTGTTTGCGCTGACAACCTAATCGCTTTGCCACACGCACTCTTTCCTTTCCTATATTAGCTCACACTTTTCCCTTCTTGCTTCATTGACTCTTCGGATTTCACCGCAGCTAAGTTTTTATTTTTTATATTCTTATTTCTTTACACTCATTTTATTTGTGTACCCTTTTCGTTCGTTGAGAAAGGCTCTTTGCCGAAACGTTCGCTGTTTTGTTACGTCCTGTCACGCTAACTCATACACTGTTTACATTTTATCCATTTACTAATATTTCAATTTTGCAAAATACTAAAAAGAATCCTTGAATGCCAATTTTTTTACCAGTCCATTTTAATCACTTTAAATATGAACATACTTTTTCTGTTTTAATTTTCCCTTTTGTAATTTTTACTTTGGGAAAAGTATTTTCATAAACCATTTAATAATAAGTTTTTATGTAATGAGTCAAATGTCCCTATAGTTTAAAAGCATGTTATGCATTCATTTGTTGAGCATGTAAAATTATTCCTTATGTGAAAAAGCATTAAAATTTAATTTTAACATAAAATTTAAAGTCTTATATTATGTTATTGTTTGTGTCCAGGGCAAGACAAGTTCTAAAATAAACTTAGTATTACAAAGGGACCTACATCTTCTAAAAGAAAACTGTCCACCAGATATAATATATGTCAGGTATAATTTTCAAAATACCTATGTAATTTTTTTGCTGTGTTGCAAGTTATGCTAATATACAAAAACTTGCATGTAATCGATATTATATCTTATAAAACTGTTAAAAAATGTATACATTTCAAATAGGAACCATCCTTAGTTAAGCTAAGCATCAACATTATTTTTTTATAGATCATGATTGATTAAGATTTTGAATTCAACAGAGCTACATATAAAGATCACACTATTTATATTTTTTTAAAAAGGAACAGGTTACTTGAGGTTACTCATCAATTTGAGATATAATCTATCATGTTCAAATGAATTATTTTTACATTTTACAGATATTTAAGTTCTTTTAGTGATATTGATGTTGACATATATTTTTCTACATCGTCAATAGAAGTAAGTACTTTTAGTTTACCTCCAATAACCCTCAAAACTTTTCTATAACTGTTATATTTTGTTTTAATCTTTGAAAGTATTTTAGGGTAGTTTCAGTTTCGATAAAATGTAATGGTAAGTGATTGGAAAAGAAAGTGCGCCTAGAAAGCATTTATTTTTAAAAAGATTTTGTTTGCTTTTCTGTTATAAAATTTTATCTTATGTTTAAATTTAGTTTCCATTTTTATTTAATCTAGTAATATGAACATAATAAACATTTTTTTCCCAATATACATTTCAGAACTTTAAAACTCAATCTTGGGGATTAAAGGAAAAAGAACCTGTGATACTAAGAATAAGCCTAAATGGAAAGCACTATTTCGAGGCTGACCGTCAGTTCATTGTAGTTGATTGCCTATTATTTTTCACATTCATAGTTTGCTTAAATTTTTAAAAAATGTCTTATTGCTATACACAAGCTATTGCTCAGAGAATTATTGTTTGTAATTTATTTCCAAAGGTGTTTAAAATTTGACAATTTTTATGCATAAAGCATGACATAACTTTGGGTATCATTAAGGGAATATTAGCAATAACTTAGTCTATAATTTAAGTGTTGAAATTAAAAGATTATCTCCTTTTGCTGAAGAAGCACGGAGATTAATTTTTCAACTGTAATACATAATCTCACTAACTCACGAGCTGAAGTTGAGCTTACTTCTTAATTCTTTGTAGAGACCAATTCTTGTTAATTTTTCTCGTAACAAAAAAATCAATATTCATTTAAT
Organism: Ampullaceana balthica; assembly: GCA_944989445.1. NCBI lineage: Eukaryota > Metazoa > Mollusca > Gastropoda > Lymnaeidae > Ampullaceana > Ampullaceana balthica. The sequence goes on from CALYLW010000114.1 coordinate 144,472, forward strand.
TTTACTTTTAAATTTACATATTGCAGATAGCTTTGAAACAAAAGTTTTTCAAACGGGCCAAAAAAAAACGAGTGGTGCTTTGTCTCAGCTAAAAAAGTAAGACAAAATTACAAAATAATTTTTAAATTTGTCCTGAACAATTCGGTTTTTATTAAAAATAGAATTCTGTTATTTTCTTATATTTTAAAATTAAATCAGTTAATATATATTAGACAAAAACAAAACAGGCATTTAAAAGTGTCATATCGTTGAATATAACCATTAAATTAACATATTTCACTAAATGCTACAATTAATAATAAATAAGTTATTAAACATGGTCATTTCAATTTTTTGCTGTGGGTATAGTCGGCTATTCTTTCATTAATTTAGAGGCCTATATAACTTTATGTAATTAAACTTTTTTCATTGTGTTTAATATTTTATACTAGCATTGCAGATGAATTTTGTAAATCAAGTTTTAGAGAGCTAACAAATGAAAAAGTTGCAATGGCTCTAAAGACGTGTATTGGGTAATTTACTTTAAATTCAATTTTTAGAGCATTAAAGATATGTCGTTTAATTATTTATATATACATAAAAATTCATTGCTTTCAATCAACAAAGTGTACCTGAAATAATTAAACAACCCCGTAAAAACAAAGTTTTTTTAAAACTATAAATCCCTTATATATGAGACAGAACTTTAAGTACTGATATGTTCAATATAATAAATAATGATTGACGAACATTTAAAGACTGAAACTGACTGATTTCCCCTTGCTGTAAAACCCGTCTGGTCATCGATGGCTGGCGTGAACTCAAAGGACACGCGAATGTAAACAATGGCAGACGCTACAGTTATATAGAGATTTAAAAATGCATTAATTTAATTTCGGTACATTCGATTGATATGAAATTTTGACACAATGCATTTTTAGGTGACAAAAGTCTATTTGCAAAATTTCAGCTCGATAGCATAACGGGAAGTGTGTCATTTTTTACTTTTGTTTTTCTGCCCGACCGACGGCAAACGACAGAGATAGAGAAAGAGAGAGAGAGAGAGAGAGAGAGAGAGAGAGAGAGAGAGAGAGAGAGAGAGAGAGAGAGAGATAGAGAGAGAGAGAGAGATAGAGAGAGAGAGAGACAGAGAAAGAGAGAGAGAGATCACCACAGACAAGACGGTGAAGTTAATATAAGGGATTTAAAATTAAACAACCCCTTAAAAACAAAGTTTTTGACTATGAATCCCTTATATATGAGACATAACTAAAAGTATTGATTAAGTACAATATGATACGCATCGCAAGACAAACATTTACAGACTGAAACTGACTGAACTCCCCGGGCTTTAAAACCAGGGTGGGGGTATGGACATAGATGGCTGGACTGAACTCCAGTGGCACGTGGAATGCGAACAATAGCAGACGGCGACATTGAAAAATACAGAGATCTAGTAAAAATGAATTAATTTAATTACGGTAAATTCGATCGATCTGACATTTTGTTACAATGCATTGTTAGTTGACACGAGTCTATGTGCAAAATTACAGCTCGATCACATCACAAGAAGTGGGTCATTTTTTTACTTTTAGTTTTCTGCCCGACCAACTGCAAGCCCAAGACAGAGAGAGATGGCGATGAAGTTAATATAAGGGATTTAATTAAACAACCCACAAAAACAAAGTTTTTGACTATAATTCCCTTATAAATGAGACATAATTAAAAATATTGATTATGTTCATCCGCGACAAACATTTACAGCTTGAAACTGAGTGAATTCCTTCTGGTGTTAAACACGAGATGAGGTCATCGATGGCTGGCGTGAACTCAAGTGACCCGCAAAATGTAAACAATAGCAGACCACTACATATAGTTGCATAGAGATAAAATAAAAATACATTAATTTAATTACGGTACATTCGATCGATCTGAAATTTTGATACAATGCATTGTTAGGTGACACGAGTCTATTTGCAAAATAACGAGAAGTGTATCATTTTTAAATCCCTTATATTAACTTCACCGCCGTCTCTGTCTCTCTGTCGTTCTGTCGTCATCTCTCTCTGTCTTGGGCGGGCGGAAAAACAAAAGTTAAAAATGACCCACTTCCCGTGATCCGATCGAGCTGAAATTTGGCACACGGACCCGTCTCACCTAACAATGCATCGTATCAAAATTGCAGATCGATCGAATGTACCGTAATTAAATTAATGTATTTTTATTTTATCTCTATGCAACTATATGTAGAGGTCGCTATCGTTTACATTTTACGGTCACTTGACTTCAGGCCAGCCACCGGTGAACACATCTCGTGTTTAAACCAGGTAAACTGGCGTGCTTTTGTTTACATTTGGCGTGTCACGGTGAGCTTGGCCCAGCGATCGGTGACAAGACATTTCCTCTCTCCCACCCCCCCCCCTTTTTGGGTTAAAAGTAAAGGGGCGTAAAGACAATTCAATCTGTAGATATTTGTAAATACTTTCAGTTCTGTCTCATATATAAGGGATTTATAGTCAAAAACTTTGTTTTTACGGGTTTGTTTTATTTACTTTTGTTTTTACACCCGACCGACGGTGAACGACAGACAGAGATGATCACAAGACGGTGAAGTTAATATACGGGCTTTAAAAAGGATTCGTTGAACATTGAAAGCCTACTTATCATTACATACGATAATTCTTTAAAATTGTTGAGTAATAAGAGAGAAACTGTTTAACATCTAACTAAAACAGGTACTTCTATGCAGTGGCGTAGCAAGCGGGTTTGGGGCGGTCCGCCCCGGGCAGCACACATTTAGAGGGCAGTATTTTGTGGGTATTTGAAAAGTACAGCCATTACCGACAACTGCCCTTTTTCATTTGAAGGTGGAAAAACAAGGTGAAATAAAAAGATTTGTAATTTCAAGTCTTAATTAATGGGTCTCACGACATGTTTGCTTACATAGTGGTTGTTATAACTAATGCAAACCCGTTCTAAAATTTAAGATCGCTCAAAAAGGTATCGATTTTTTCAAAAATTAAGCTGTATATATCACAGATGATGCTTTTATATGAAAACTACACACAAAAACACATCATCGCTGGGCCGACTAATATGTGCTATTAATATCGCCATGACTGTTTATGCGGGGAAATTCGACATGCGCAGAATGATGCGCGAACAAGTACCTACATAGCATGGTGGTTCAAATAGTGTGTTTAACTTGAAAGTAGAAATTTAGATTACTGTTTCAATTTTTGTATGGGAATTGTTAGAAATTAATTTTTTTATAGCAATAAAGTAGCACAAATAATTTTTGCCTTTTAAAATTAAAAAACTGTTATTCATAAAAAATGTTACGCCTATCCAATTAAAGTAATGTGTAAATAATTATTTGAATTATGATTAGAAAATGAAAATATTCAAATTTCTCCATTAATGAACACCACAATAGGCATACATAATTTCGCAAACTTTAAAATTTCAAGCGTCTTGGAAAAAATTGACATCTGAAGAAGTAAGGGGCAGTCCATAAATGACGTCACGCACCTGGGGAGGAGGGGGTCACACTTTTGTGACGACGCGTGACGAGGGGAGGGAGGGGGGTTGAAGCAATGTGACCTCACATCAAAAGGGTAACTTAAAATAAAACTTCCACTGAAATATTTGGTCAATTACAATTTATTTTAATGACTTTTTTATTAAATTTAATCAGTGCTTCTCAAAGTGCCGGTCGGTAGGCCATCTGACGCCGATCGTCGTAAGTTATCAAGAAATGAAAATTAAATCTAATTATAAACCGTAAGCTTGAGAACTCATGAGAATGTATGAAATTATTACCATGCGTCGTTCGATGTTGATATCAAAGCATTTGTGAGGTCATCGTTGCTCTGTTTGGTTCTCTCACGGCAGTAGTCGCGATTTTTTTCCCGTTACCCCAAAATGTACAAGTTTCTGTGTGCGTTACAGACTCGAGGTAGGTCCTACTCACATGACTGGGGGATTTAGGGGAGCGTCGTTAGGCTGAAAATGCAACTGTTGAGTTTTAAAAGCAACACAAGTCTAAAAATTATCTGAATATGATTATGTATAGATATTTTATGTCAAAACGACACGGAATATCCATTTTTTTGGTGGGGGGGATCTATTTGATACAATTATAAACGTTTTAAGTTCGATATAATTGTTCGATTGGTTTTTGGTCAAACGCCAAGAGTTCCCTTTTTACCCCAAATGAGATAATTTACCGCTGTTCAAAGACCCCTTGGTTAAACCGCCCAAAAGCGGTAGCCATGTATTTTCATTAGTTTATAAACTCCACAAGAGAATGCAACAATTTAAACACGCCTCGTCCATACAACCTAAAACAAAAAACAAATTTTTTTTTAAACGCCAAAAAAAATCGTGAGCTTCGGAGTAAAAAGTTATGATTATATTGGATATTTTATTAATGTCATAGTATTTTTCAGTATTCAACTTGCAGTATTACTGTATTTTGCGACGCACAAGATGACACCGTACTTTCCTGCACAAATGTGGGGTTCGTATAGTACTCGCTATATTCCTCTTCCAGCGCATACAAAATAATTTTTGTGTGTTTTTTGGGTAAATTTGGAATATGTTTTGTTTCATGGAAAAGGGGATTGTGAGGTCTGTGACCTCAGTAACTTTCTTGTGGTCTTTAAAAAAGGTATCTTGTATTTTTAAAAGTGTGTATTTATAGGTGTATTATTTTAGGCGGTCTTTTTTATTACTGCTTACAAATATGACTTGCAATGGTAAAATTGTTTCCCACCTTTACTACGCTTCAATTACAAATATTTTTTCTTGTTTATTAAGTTATAAAATCCATAATATGATTGACTTAAATAAATAAATGACGTCACGCTATTTTGGCTAATTTTTCACCCCCTCCCCCCTCGTCACACGTCATCATAAAAGCTTAGACCCATTTTTGAATATGACGGCGCAAAGCTTTGCCCCCATCCCCCATGAAAGCTGTATTTTCTATTTGAAAATGAGCATTTTCCAAATATTCTATTTGGTCATTTAAGTATGTTTTTAGTGTAAGGCTGCACTGTAAGTAACACGCTTGAAGACATGTAAAACATCATTAAATAAAGTGTCAGTAATGAAATATGTATGTGAAACTTTTATTTAAAGTTGCGCGTTTTGATGTGACTTCACATTTATTAAACACACCCGCCCCCCTCGTCACACATCGTCACAAATTTGTTAATTCCTGTCCCCCCCCAGGTGGGTTACGTCATTTATGGATGGCCCCTAAAAAAGGGAGGAAAATTGGAGACTGCCGCGGGCGGCGAAAGTTCTAGCTACGCCACTGCTTCTATGTTAGATTATTCCTCTTAGTCAAATTTTTGTTTTGGATTGTTTAAAAAAAAGATCAATTAAGAATGCCTTTAATGAGATAACATTACCGTACTTAAACTTTATGATAAAAAGAAATTTGGAAGCATCTTTAAAAAACTGTCAGGTTTTCTGTTGTATCAAAAGAGAAAGAGATGAAGTTGCTACCTGCACTGCACATCATTGCCATGATCCAAAAGAACACCCAGTCTCAAAAAAGTTTTTTGGTACAAGTAAGCTCACATTTTATTAATCCGTTGAGTATGTTGAAATAATTATTAATTTAAAATTATTTTTGTTTAAAAAATCCATTTATGCTACATTTAATAATTTTCTGATCTTAATTTTGTTTAAAACTCAGGCTATTAACAGTCAGTGGTATATTTTGCCTTTTTTGAATCCATAATTTTTAGAGTAAGGTGTAATGGATTCACAATTACAAACAATCATATATATTTTTATACTTAAAAAAACAACTGTAAATTAGTATGTACATAGAATATTGTTACTGTAAATTTTTAAAAACATTTTGTATTGTTTTAAATTATTTTTTTACAGCTTTACCAGTACATCGGTAAAAGATTACAGACTCTAAATGATTATTGTCCAATTTGTGACACCCGTCATAACTCAACTGATGATGTACTTTTGAAGGTAGGTAAAAACAACAACATTTGAAATAGGTATTAAATTCTCGAGATATCAGATATGTATATGCAGCTCTTTGACATCCTGTCTGGACTATACGTACCCTGTTTAATTAACATATCTTTTTTATCTAAAAGCTTGATTGCATTCTACCCATATTTTGTATATTTATAAATATGTTCTTTCTTATTTAAGTTAGTCTGAGTGGGCACTTTCGCAAAATACTTCTGTTTAAGTTTTACTGGCGCTTCTTTGTTTTAAGAGGCCAAACATGTTGACCCAAATATCAAGCAGTGTAATTAAAGTTTAAATATATCATGTTACACTAGAACAGTGGTTACGAACCTTTTTGGGGCCGCGTGTCAAAATTCAACCAAAACACATTTATTTATATACAGTCGCGTGCTAAAAAAATTGAAAATAATCCGTTAATAGCTAAGTAATTATGAAATCGAGAGAAACTAATAACCACTAATAGACAACTGTAGAATTAGCCTGAGGCAAGGATACGACCGCTTTGAAGGAAATTGTGCTGATAAAATTTAGAGTAAAAAAAAATCCCCGACCTCATATCTTTGCTATTACAAACCCTCCTTCTATACAGAAGATTATTGCATCCTACAGTTATCCATGGTTTATGTCAATTCTTGCATATTTATCAGAGATTTAAATGTTGATAATTTGTAGGTGTTCCTGGTTTGATCAGGCAACCTATTCCACGGTTAAATTCCAGACTGGAAGAAATTTATAAGTCTTTGTTCTTGCATACATAATAAGAAAAGTGTTTTTGTCCCGATGTCTAACTGAGGGTTGTATTAGATTATCTTCGTGTTGTATTTCCAAGTTAAAAACATGCAGAAAGAATGATCTAAGATTGCCTTCTTGGGTGGATAGAAACATCTGGCTATATAAAAAAAACACCACAGTGGCTTCTGAGCTTAACAGAATTGATGATTACTCCCCCACCCCATCACACAGACACGAGCTTAAAGCTGCTTTGCGATGTATTCAAAGCTAGAACAGTACAGGATTATTAAGGACAAATAAAAAGCCATGCTGCCCCTTCATTATCAGGAAATTCAAGATCTCACACACTCAAACACACAAACTCCCCCCCCCCAAATTTCATGTACAAGACATGCAATCATCATGTACAATGCATGCTGATAATGAATTACTAAACGTAAAAAGAATGGCAGCTGTTATTGAGATTGTTGAAAATAACATATTTACAAATATTTTGTAATTCATAGGTGATTGTATATGACATAGCCTACTTCAGAGACTGGTACAAATCACAAGAAATTATACATCTTTGTTTGGTTCACTTTTTAGCTATTTTGTGGAACATATTTTTTGTAATAATTATTTACATCATGTAATCTAGAACTATAGATGTACAATTTTAAATGGTGAAGGTAAATATGGTCTTCTATTCTTTTAGAGCCATTGGACTTTATTTAACATTTTACAATTTCATTACACATGTATTTTAATTTTTGTAAAAGATGGTATAAATATAATGTCCCTATTTTTCTTCCTTTCCAAGCCTGTTGTCTGTCAAAAGCCACTGTGTGTTTTTGCATTTCAAACCCTTGGAGTCATGGCTGATGCATTAATCAGGAGAGACATCCAGCCTGAGGTAATTACAGGACTTATTATCACCTAGATATATGTTTCTGTCATTTTTACTTTACTAAATGGAACAAAGGTTTAAATAAACGTGTTTGATAATTTATGTAAGGTTAATTTACACTTTCAAAAACTTGCATTAATGAGATGCCATAAACTTCTGGTGTTTTCAATGTGTTTTTGTTTGTTTGTCTAGAGCTCTTGATAAGGCTAAAAATGCTTTTAAAAGAAAATAACAAGTATTTGGATATTGGTTAAGATTTATAACAGTTAGAATTTTCTTTATGTCATTCTTCTTAGGTTGCGAAATTATTAATTCTCCTGACAAAAGCTGCCGCCAACTCATCAAGATGGGAACTTATTCTCCGGCCTTACCCAGCAGTGGTTCATCCTAAAAAGTTAAACAAGCTTGCTTTATCAGAAGAGGTCTGTAAGGAGTATAGAATAGTTAACATTTTTCTAAATTCTATAATAACTTATGATGACAAGATAAAAGTGTATAATTTAATCTAAAACAGAACTTAAATTATTTATTTCAATACATATTTAAATAATTATAAATATGCATTTCATAAAAAGATTAGTTTGATTAATCTAAATATAAAATTTCATTCATTAAGTTATATTGATTTACAATATGTTTTGTTTAATCCTCAGAAAAAAAAATTGAAAAACTCAGGGATATTTTAAAGTGCATGCCTTTGGTTGAAAACATGGTAAACATTAATGAATGTGATTTGAGGGATCTACTGGATAAGCGTCATATGTTGTGCTATCCACTTCGACGATGGTAAATATTTTTAATTTCTTTAGCATATAAATCAGTGGTCTTACAGTCAAATTATCTGGAGGCTGCTGGAGGCAGAGTGGTGGTAGACTGAGTATAAAGTATTCTATATACTAATTTATAAGTTTTAAAAAAGTATTTTAAACGAAAGAATTTTCAAGGGACAGGAAAATGACTTTTAAATGGAAATCAGCTAATTGACATTTAATTGATGCAAATTTTAACGATTAATCGAGAAATTAATAGTTAATTTCCGCAGCCCTAGCATTTAAAAAAATCATTATGTGCATGAAGGGGTCTACCGATATGCATTTTTACCGATATTACCGATTTTCAGTGGCGTCACTAGGGGGGACGGGGGGGGGGCGTGGGTGACACCCGAGCCTAAAATTTTACTGTGTACGATTTTATGTCAGAAAAAAAAAGATGACACATTTTTAAATCTAGAAAGTAATTAAGAAATACAATGAAATACGTTAAACGTGAAAATTCTTATATAAAAAAAATCAGTTTACTTGCAATAATAAAACAGTCCCAACGCACAAACAACATGAAACAAATTTGGAAAAAAAGAAAAGAAACAGTCCCAGCAGAGAGATCTTTAAAAAAGTCTGGAACGAAAGAGGCAGTTTCTTGTGTTTTAAAAGATATAAAGCCATTTGGGCTTGGACACACCGACAGCATGGCCGAATCCCATCTCACGACTCCCTCCACCACAGTGGGGTGGGGGGGGGGAAATACGATTTCAAAAAAAAATAAATAAATAATCAAAAGATGGGATTTCTTTGTTGATGTTTTTCTTGAGGAAAATTATGATTTCAATGTCTTTGAGTTAATATTTTGTTATATATATATTTATTAAAGGCGTGAAAGCATAGATATGCATGTTTATATACAAGTAGTCCTCCGGTTACGAAGGTCCCATCCCGACTTACGCTGTGTCTGTCGTGGTTACGAACGCGCCCCCATAAAGAATAATATTACGAATTATTCCGTATTTTTAAATATTTTTTAAATATTTTGTTTCATGAGGTAACGAATTGTTTTCTCTATTTTAAATAACTAAAATTATTGAAAAATATGTATGATTATTATTTCAACCTACAACTTTCGTTTGCGAATTTTTCAAATGGCGTAGTTTTCAATCAAGTCAATGAAGCTGAGTAAGCTTACAAGTTCCTTTTCAATGCTCATTAGAGAGAGCATATTCAGTTTTTTTTGTCCCATGCAAATTCTAACTCATTATATATTCTTTTCAACTTTGAAAAGGATCGCTCTCAGCTGCAGTTTGATGTCATCATTGAAAGATAGATGATCATGTGGGCAGGACCTCGAGTCTGGACGCACACATAAACTTGTATATTTTGGGGAAACGGGCAAAAAAGTTCGCGGCAGGACTGCCGTAAGAGAGCCAAATGGAGCTGCGGTTACATTAACAAATGCTTTGATGTCAACATCAAGCGAAGCAATTTTATACGTTCTCTTGTGGGTTCTCAAACGTAAGGATAATAATTAGATTTAATTTTCATTTCTTGATAACTTACGCCAACCGGTGTCTGATGGCCTACGGACCGGCACTTTGAGAAGCACTGATGGTTTAAAATTTTTTTTTAAAGTCATTAAATAAATTGTAAGCGACCAAATATTACAGTCTAAGTTTTATTTAAAGTTACCCTTTTGATGTGACTTCACATTTCTTCGACCCCCCTCCCTCCCCCTCGTCATGCATCATCACAAAAGTGTGACCCCCCTCTCTAGGTGCGTGACGTCATTTATGGACGGCCCCAAAGGACTGTGTGAAATATAGCTCATTCAAAAGCAGCAACATTTTTAGCTCTGTGCACGTTTTTTTAGTTTCGCTTTGTGCTACTTCCTTTTCTTTACCCTGAGCCTGGGGCTGGACAATAACTTTTTTAAGAGTTCTGAAAATTGGACTAATTCTGAAGGTAAGCACTCTTCGAAATCACTTGAATGTTCTTCCATTAACTTGGCTGCTGCCCATCGGGTGGCGAAATTGCTGAGCTCAGTTAGGTTTGCAAGAAAGCCAAATTTCTCTTGGATGTCTTTAAATGCGCCTAACCGATGTTGTAGGGATTGAGAAAGTTTGTCAATGATTACCAGAAATATCTCAATCTTGAATTTTTGTCTCGAGAAGAATACTGTTTTGTTGATGTCCCTTTATCAAACTGACGCTTTCTTTTTTGTTTGATAATATTGAAGACTGTTTACACTGTTTTTACCACGGACTTTTCCTTTCCTTTGTCTTCATAGGAATAAAATTAAGAATGCTGTCTTTTAACAAACTCAATGAGAGACTTCTTTCTAAAATTGTTTCCCAAATTTCAAGTAAAATATCGACTTCCAGTTGTTAAATTTCCTTTAGAAATCCTACTTCTTCAAGTCGAGAGTCACGCGGCTGATTTTCATTTGTTGGTTATTCTTACAGTGCTGCGATATTCTCATGGTATGAGTTATTAACAGACCTTACAGCATCATGTCAGGCTGACATTCTTGTGTCAGACAAAGGCTTGTAACATGTATCAATTTCATTTGTTTTTGAAGTACATGTCAACGATTAGTAGATGCAACAAGCCGGGTATAAAGATTTTACAGAAGACAAAAAATATGACCGCAGCAGGACAACCTGCTGCTCTTTTCCCAACCAAATTAAAGGAATGAAGTGTGCACGGCACATAATGAGCATCAATGCACTTCTCACGAAGAATAGCCTGGTTTCCGTTATACTTCCTACTCATTTGCAGTATTGCCGTATGACTGTCCAAGGCATTTTCAGGGATTCGTACAAACATAATGGCCTGCATCTTTATTATTCACTATAATTTATAAAAAGTTTTGGGGCCCTTAAATTATTGGGGGCCTTAGCCCGTTCAGAACCCCCCTTTTAATCCGCCATAGGGGGAGGGGTCACGCATCTGGTGACGATGTGGTACAAGGAGGGGGGTGTTTGAGAAATGTGACGTCATATAAAAAAACGCGAAACTTTAAATAAAAGTTCCACTTAAATATTTGATTGTTTACCATTTATTTAATTACGTTTTCAATGACTTCACGCGCGTTACGATATTAGAGTGCAGACGTACCTAAATACATATTTCAAGGAAAAACAAATTTGCAACATGCTAATTTTTATTGAGAAAATACGGCTTTTTGTGTCAAAGCTTTGTGACGTCATATCGCAAAAAAAGTTTTTGTGACAAAGTATGACGCTGGGGGAGGGTGGGGTAAAAATCGGCAACCTCGCGTGGCGTCATTTATGAACGGCCCCTTCAACCAGAGGCGAAACTAGGTTTTTGGCGCCCTTGGCAAATTTATTTTCGGCGCCCTTTATAAATTGACAAGTTTCAGCTTTGCGATTTTTTCATTTGTTAGAAAAAATAATTGATTTTCTTTTATTTTATTTATGATTTAGCACAATTATTACGTAGTCTGACAGTGACAGCCATACAACGTGAATATAAAAAATGCATAAGACAGGAACAATACTAATTTGCAGTTTGTTATTTACTAAATAATACCAAATAAATTGGTGGATAAAACGGGATATTGTTGCGTTAATAAAGAATACAGCAAAACTTGAATTAACAAGTATTATAAATAAAAACATTAGTGTCAAAGTGTCATACTCATTATCTCATACATAAAGATAGAAACTCACAATTAAAAGTAAATTTAAATAACACTCCACCGACTACAGCTCAGCACTTCCGTTAGCTGGCGTATCGACGTGTTGTTAATACAGTCGGACTTTTTTAAGTCCAACTCAAGGGGAAAAAAATCCACTTATGGAGTTTTCTAGTTATGGAAAACTGACGTAATAGGCGCAGAAAGTGATGCATACAATTAAAAAATTGCTAAGCCGTTAACAACAATTTAGTGAATGGCATGGGCATAGGAATAATCAAGGACAATGTTGATATTGAGAGGGGGGAGAGAAACAGCCATAGCGGCATAGAAGGCTTGACAGGATCACAGGAAAGAGGGGCGGTGATGTTTCATACGAAAGGAGCCAACTTGCTTTGACATACCGACACCTTCCCCCCTCTCCTCCACTTTACTCCCTCGACAGTGGGATGAGGATACTAAGATTTTTCTTTTTAAAAGAAAGACTGTAAAATCATATTGATATTTGTATGATAAGAAGCCCCGCAAAAACCACAAACATAATAAAAATATTATAATGGTTTAAATGAAATATATTTAAATATAATTAATTATTCACTTTTTTATCAAGGACTAGCAGACCCGTCGTGCGTTGCAACGATCTCAGTAAAAATTATTTAATCTAAAGTGGGAATGGGCATTAGGAGTTCAGTGCCCTATAGTAATATAATATAGGTTCTTAAGTTTTCATATTCTAAGTTACGTCAAAATCCAATTATTTTCTCATTATTTAACGCTTAAACTAATTTTAATATAGCGAATATAGTGAAAAAAATGACATAAAGGGGACCCGGGCCTATTCGGTTCGAGATGTCAATTTCAAACACCTTTTTATTTTCATTCAGTTTCATTTATTAAGATCGTTAAAAAGTGAATGGCAAAAATATCTTTAAAATATATGAAAAAAGACATTTGGGACCCCCGGCCCCGAAGATATTGACATTAGAAGTTCAGAAACCTTAAGTATTTTAATATGGGCTACCAAGTTTTTGTATACAAAGTTTGGTTAAGATCCAATCATTTACTCAGTAGCTAACGCATAAACTAATTTTTATAAAGCTCGTATTAGCAAAAAATGACATTAAGGGCCCCAGGGCCCAATAATTGCAAGAAATAAAGTGCAAAACACATGTTCATTTGAATAAATTTCAAAATACAAACATTTATTTATATTTCTCATTATTGTTAAAAATTGCATGGACGATAAAATATTAAACATTTACTAAAAAAGACATTTTGTGTCCCCTGCCACGAGGGAATGAAAATTAGGAGTTCAGTGCCTTATAGTAAGAAAAATATAGACCCTTGAGTTTTTATATACTAAGATGGGTCAAGATCCATTAATTTTCTCAGTATTTTATGCTAATACTAATTTTTATACAGCTCATATAAGAAAAAAAAACGAAATTTAGAGGCCCCTGGGCCCATTCGGTGAAAGATTTCAATTTCAAAAACCTGTTCATTTTAATTCAGTTTCCTCATAGATATATTCCTCAAAATCGTGAAAAATTGAATGGGGAAAAATATCTTTAAAATATACGAAGAAAAGACATTTGGGGCCCCCGGCCCCAAAGGAATTGAAATTTGAAGTTCTGTGCCCTATAGTATTTTAATATGGGCTACCAAGTTTTTTTATTCAAATTTTGGTTAAGATCCATTCATTTACTCAGTAGCTAACGCATAAACTATTTTTTATATAGCTTATATAAGCAAAACATGACATTAAGGACCCCAGGCCCATTCTGTGCAAGATATAAAGTTCAAACCACCTGTTCATTTCAATTTGTATAATAATGGATACATGTGTCATTATTTGTCTAGATTGTTAATAACTGAAGGGTGAATAAAATCTTAAACGTTTGAGAAAAGGTACTTTTTGGGCCCCCAGCCCCAAAGGAATGAATAAGAGGAGTTCAGTACCCTATAGTATTTTAATATTGGCTATCAAATTTTTATATACAAAGTTTGGTTAAGATCCAACAATTTACACAGTAGCTAGCGCTTAAACTAATTTTTATATAGCTCATATAAGCAAAGAATGACATCATGGCCCCCGGTGCTCCATGAGTGTTAAATTTAGAAAAAAAAGTTGCCAGTTACCATCCCAGGTGGGTACTCAACAGTCGCCAAAATTTTCATGACGATCGGATGAATGGTTTAGTCAGCTATAAAAGACATGCACACACACACACAGACATACTTTGATTTTTATATATATAGATAAAAGTGAAATACAATTGGACCTCGCTAAGTCGAACTTCCCTAAGTGGAAAACCTCCGTATATCAATTTATTGTTAGGTCCCGGCCAAACTCCATAAGACTAATGTATTTTAGATCTCCTTAACTCTAAGATTTTTGGCTTTCAATCTCTCTTAGTCGAACTTTCCAAGGCGTTTGGGTTATTATTCTGGAGTGACATTTCAGAACACGTGTTCCATAAAGCCACGTAAATGGACGTAAAATCTTATCTTAGTGCATTCCACGAGGGATTAAGCGACCTTGTAAGTACAAAAAATTACAAAGACAAGAAAAAGGAGTGGTAAGTGGTAACTAATTTGCGTCCCTTTGCTGCATGCTGAGACTCTTTTTAAAAAGAAAAATCTTACTCCCCCCATCCCACTGTTGATGGAGTAAAGTGGGGGAGGGGAGGGAAGGTGTCTCCTCTCACGGGCTTGTGTCGGCATGTCAAAGCAAGTTGGCTTGCTTTCATATGAAACATAGATACCGCATCTCTTTCCTGAAAAGCCTACTAGCCGGTATGGCTGTTCCCCCCACCTCTCAATATCTACATTGTCCTTGATTAATCGGCGCCTATTACGCCATTCTCCCTAACTCAAGAACTCAGTAAGTCAATTTCTTTATCGGGTCCTTTTGAGTTCGACTGTATTTATTTAAGTACAAATGTAAAAATTAGTGATTTAGTGGCGCCCTTTTGAGCCGGTGTTGCAAAATAAATCCTCCCCCATACAGAGTCTCCCCCCGGAGACTCTGTTTTAAAACAAATCCTCCGGGGGAGAAAATGTTTTCCTCCCGATTAAAATAAGTTCTCCCCTACCCTGTAAAATATAGTCTCCCCCAAAATAAATCCGCCCCCATCATACTTTCGATATAAAACAAAGAGATCGTTAAAAAACAAAAGAATAAAGAATACTTACTTATGTATTGCTGTAATATTCACACATGTTTAATGTAATACTATTTATGGTAGTGGCGTAGACAGAGAGAGATAAGAGGGGGGTGCGGTCCATACTGTTTGACACCTCTCAGGGGCGTGACATAATATTCACACATGTTTACTGTAATACTATTTAATGTAGTGGCGCAGATATAGAGAGATAAGAGGGGGTGCAGACCATACCGTAATGACACCTCTCAGGGGCGTGACATAATATTGACACATGTTTACTGTAATACTATTTATTGTAGTGGCATAGATATAGAGAGATAAGAGGGGGTGCGGACCATACCGTAAAGACACCTCTAAGGGGCGTGACATAATATTATTAATATTCACACATGTTTACTTTAAAACTATTTATGGTAGTGGCGTATATATACAGAGATATGAGTTTTGGGGTGTGTATAAAGGCAGTTGTTTTGTTTCATAAAGCAAGGATTATGACTTTGAAGGCATGGGTTTGTGTTGTTACTATAAACGGTAAAGTCGTAATAACGTTGGGTGTTCAGACGGTGAGAAAGATTCTTACTATCCATCTAGAATCGGGGGGAAGGGTGGGAGTGACCCAATTAAGTAAGCGCACGGAGGGAACAAAATCTGGCTACGACACTGACCTGTTTAACTTATGACCTGATTATACAGTCTTTGGGCTATGCATTGTTATTGTGAGACGCAGAGGCGGGGCGTCAATGGGGTGGGGGGGATACTGGTGGTGCTGACTGCACTGGCTGACACTCTCACAAGGGGTAAATTAAAATCTAAAATTAAGTATGTTCCCGTTATTTGGCACTGGCAGATTCGGAGGAGGACTATGGGTTTAGTCGTGAGCGGGTAACACATTGAGTTTACCGCACTGGGTGACGCAAACCTTAGTGATGCCTCTGGCGAGACAGCTACACTAATAATATATATATAATAAGTTATTCCTTTAATAACTCTATCGATACATTTATTACTTTCAAAATATCCAATTTAAAATCAAATAATTTACTAACAATTGGCTTCTTGTATTTAAATTTTTCTCACACTCATTTTATATATGCTACAGTAATAATGTGTCAGACTATTTATATGACTAGAAGTAAGAAAAAAAACTGCTAATAACCACGCAACCTTAACTACAAGTTATTATAGACAGAACAATGCTTTTAAATATATATATATATATGTATGTGTGTGTGTGTTAGATATTACAAATGCTTTGTACGGAATAAGCGTGATTTCAGTTTCAGTTACTTTAATTTATTAAAAAATTTGCGTACACACACAAACATAGATTTTTAAAATTAAATTATTTTTAAAACATTCAGAAATACTTTGCAATTATTGAACCTTATTTTCATATCATCACCATGCACGAATAGATTATCTCATATCACGATTATGAACTTATCTATTACTGTACACGTGTATTATTTTTCTTGATGAATTTGAATTTTTAACTGCCATTACAGTTTGAAACACAAAAAATTATGGCTGCGAAAATTAACGATTAATTTCTAGATTAATCGTTAAAAAATTTTTTAGCGATTAAACTTTTTTTAACGATTAATCGACCCACCTTATAAATGTACTGGAAGTCAAAAAGTGAAATATTTCGGCCGATAAATATAAACCAATTTCCGGACGATTACACGAATAATTTGGCTTTAAACTATTGACTGACGTGAATGTTCAAAATGTTGAAAACGGTTACTATGTCCATTGAGAGTAATCGTTTGCCTACCATACAATGTTCTCTCTATGTCTAAGCTTCGTTGGTCCATGTGCAAATTAAAAAAACTCGTGTGCAAATTTGCACAACGTATATTTTTGTGCAATATTTTAAGAAATTTGCTGCGCGGTTATTCTAAACTCCTGCGTGGCGTCGGTCAAATATCTGCGCAGCCGCGCTGCTTAAAGGGAACATTGCTACCATGGTTCTAAACACTTCGCTTACATATCACCTGCAAACCGAACATCCACTGTCTGTTCCCTAGACAGACAGACAGGCAGACAACAAATGCGTTTTATATGTATATTGTATAGAGATATCAAATACTGTGTAAGGAATAAAAGTTATTTCAGTTCCAGTTACTTTTATTTAGTCAAAAAATTACGTACGCACATAAATCGATTTTTAAAATGAAACTATTTTTAAAACATTCAATAATGCAGGGCAATTATTGAACCTTATTTTCATAACATTACCATGCACGAATAGATCTTCTCATATCACGAATATGAAATTATTTTTTTACTTTCCAAGTGTATTATTTTCTTTATGAATTTGAAATTTTAACAGCCATAACAGTTTTTAAACACAAAAATATATTAAAATTTTAAAACATTTTATTGATGTGCAGAAAATCAATTCAGCTCCGGGTCTTAACATAAAATTTAGACATTCGCTCCAATAATCTTGACAACCATTTTCTTCTCTTCGTATAATTTATACCTCTGTCTTAAGTGTCTAAACTAATTATGACATTTAGGACATACAAGTCTAGACATCCTTTAACATATCTTATAAAGTCTTTAAATTGTACTTTGATGTTAGAATTATGAATATTATATTATTACCAGAATTTCTAAAATATTAAAAAACTTCAGGAGAAAATAAACAGAATGAGGGTGAACACAAGTAAATCACAACTACAAGTTACACTTTTCTTTTTAGTAAATATAACATACTTCGAGGGCGAGAATTAAGCTACAATTGCAATTATAGTAAGAAAATATTCTTTATAAGGAAATTTTTTTTTATAAAAAAAAATTTATGCCATAACTAGTAAAGCAAAATTTATCAATTATATATTATAAAAATAATGTTAAACATACACACACACACACAAACACGCACGCACGCACGCACGCACGCACGCACGCACGCACGCACGCACGCACGCACGCACACACACACACACACATATACGGATATACAAAAATTACTTTACTGACGCTTCCTTTTTTACCGGAGATTATTGCGTCCTACGCTTATCAATGGTTTCTGTCTAGTCTTGCATTTTTATGATAGTTTTAATGTGTATGTGTGTGTGTGTGTGTGTGTGTGTGTGTGTGTGTGTGTGTGTGTGTGTGTGTGTGTGTGTGTGTGTGTGAAAATGTCACTTGAACTTGTTTGTTTATTTATATTAAAAGAATTTTTATTACAGTGAACCTAAACACTTTTACATTAAATTTATAAACTCAAATACTTCATTGCAGGACATTACAATATTATTAGGCACTAAACATAATTAATTTTGAACAATTAAATAAAAAAGCCTACAAAGAAGTGCATGCAAAACATTTCAAGTAAATGATAAGCTTACAGGATGAAAATTGAAAGTTTTAGAACGTTATTAACGTTCCACGTTCCTTTCGTCCACGTTTGGCTTTTCTTTCTTTGGGAAACGAGATTACAGTCATTTCACTCAAACAACGGCATAGATGGGCACGCATTTCCGAAGTAACAAATATTTCCCGTTGCAAGTCTAATGCTCCCAGTGCAAGTTCGAATGAATTAGCTGCCGCGTACACTCCACAGTCTTTGCTGTTGTGTTGCCGTTGACAAGGAAGAAGTGTTACGTGCAAATTTCCTTGATCGTCACATTTATTTTCAAACAACTGTTTCATTTGACGTTTCACATTGTCAGAAATCGACCCACGCATACTATCAGCAAACACTACTCCATTGTCAGTACTAGCTACGGTTATCCAATGGTTTGTGTCATGCAATATCTGTACTGTGTTTGCATCTACTGCTCGAAAACCATCAACTGTTTGCCGTAACAAAGTTGTTTGAAAATTGAAACTGTTATTCATGTGGATGGCAACAAGTTTATTTACTGCATCTATTATTCGGTCATTAAGGCAATCACCAGTCTCAAGCAACCTTTTGTCAGATTCTTTTAAATGCAACGATGGTATCCACATCGGATCATGTTGCATGTTAATGGCTTGGTCAGCAAAGTCTAAATTATCCATGGGTTTTGTTTGCGAATCACTGATTTTCACCATTTCGTCGTCGGTTTGGTACCAAAGACGTAGATTACAGACATTAACTTTACTGTTGAGAACTTTCCCTGATAAATCAGTTAATTTATACACACCCTTACCAAGCACTTCATGAATAACATAGGGTCCAATAAAACGAGGTTCCAATCTATCACCCATGCGCGTGACTTTCCTTGTATTGCATTTCAGCACTTTGTCGCCCACATTAAATCTTGCACCCGAATGCTTAATATCGTATCGTTCCTTCTGCTTAGCCTGTGCACACTGAATATTGGAACATGCAGTTTTTCTTATCTTACACACGGTCTCTGTGATATACTCCATCCTTGCATTAGAGGCTGTTGAAGTTTCTGGAATATCTGCAGTCTCATTGCTTTCTTGCAAATCACATGGTAGTTTTGCTGGAACACCAAACATCAGCTGGAACGGGGTGTACAGCACTGAAGCCTGCCGGTTAGTTCGGTAAGCGAAGGCAATCGGTTGCAAAAAGTCGTCCCAATTGTTCTTTTCTGTGTTCACTAACTTCATCAGCTGTGTTATTAGTGTCTGATTGAATCTTTCTGTCAGGCCATTACTCTGTGGATGGTACGCTGACGAAGTCGATTGTTTTATAGACATTATATCGCACAAATTCTTTACAAGAGCATTGCAAAATTCTCTCCCCTGATCGTGCAGCAGGAAATGACAAGCTCCATAACGAAAGACAAGATTGATCAAGAATTCGTGTACAGAAAGAGCTGATTTGTCTGGCAAGGCTGCAACTTCAACCCACTTTGTTAGATATTCAGTTGCGACAATTACAAACCGCTTTCCTGATTGTGTTTCATTTAATGGACCGATCAAATCTACACCCCAGCGTTCAAATATATCTGTAACTTTAACCGGATGTAACTCAGCAGCTAGTGGTTTATTGTTAGGATTCATCCTCTGACAATGACTACAACTTTTGCAGTAATCACGAATGTCCTCAGCCATACCACGCCACCAAAATCTTTCGCTAACCTTTCTGATTGTTGCGTCCTGTCCAAAATGACATCCACCAATAACGTCGTCATGTAGACTTTGTATGATATTGATAGATTCATTTTTGCCTATGACAACTTTCTGATTCTTTTCACCCTTGCCTTTGTGATAGAGTGTTCCCTTCGTCACAATAAAAGATTCTGCGTGTTCACGCAGTCTTCTTTTGGAATTCTTTGTGTATAATTTCGGAAACTTTTTATTTTCAATATAATCCACGATTTCAGCAGCTATACACGGATCCATGATAAAATCATTAGAATATCAAAATGAATGAGCTTATATAATGTCCACATATAATATCCACTTCTGTTTTGACTTTTGACTAGCAAATCTGAACTCTCTCACTGTCTAAATCTATAAAGAATTTCCCAAACAACTCACCACCTTATATTGCGATCTCTTATCTACTCGGGTTATAGCCCCTAACCCCATTTCTCCCTCCCCCACTAGCTTGATTATCTGTTATATTAGGTTTACCATTGATTACTTGTTTATCGTACAACTAACAACTATACATAACTCCCTCATGCCTCCCAGTACGTGACTATTACATTAGATTAACTCATTAGACCATGCAGGTGTCCTACGCAATCTCCCGCATACCTCAGCAAACAATGACTCGATAAACAACTTAAATGGACAATACGTGCCCGTCTTGAAGCAATCTACTCATTAGCTAGTCTCGTACCCGCCAAACAAATGACTCTTTGCGTTTTCCTGTCGCAGGTCCTCAATTACAAAACGCCACCTCTCAGCTAGACACCTTCAGTCTCGTGAGCTCTAACATTCCGTAAGGTAATTGACTCTATGCCTAACTAATTCAGCGGCACACCTATGCGTGAATCTCAAACTAATTAAGCGAGCGCCTCACCTCAACCCAGATCTCCACAGATCACTTTGGTTTAGGCTATAAAAAAAATAACGTATCGAGTGACTCCAACCCAAGCTACGACATTCATTGTTTAAACATGTGACCTCATTTTTGTGTGCCTTAGTTTTGGTATGTGCTGTATTTCTTGAGACAACTACACAAAAAGTAATCCCATTTGAAAGTTCTTTTAATATATTTTAAAAGTCAACTTACAATTTTTATAAATTTACAATCCTTGGCAACTTTAAATTTTTTAAAAATTTTCTGCTGTAAATTTAGTAAAGGCTACCGATAAAAGTCGGTAATAATATTTTTTGAATTATTATAATGCACACATAAAAATCGCAAATTTTGTGTAAGTCCTAGCCACAGGTGCTTCTCTAAAACGTAAAGAATGAATTATTGTTCCAAGACATCAGTGTCACGTTCTAATATTACTTGATCATCTTTGTTTTTCAGTTCATTTGTCTGTTATTCTTTTAAATAACTCTGGGCAATTAGCCACCTCAAAAAATGTGTGTGTCGGGGCATGCACCCACTAAGCCAGCCAATTGCTACGCCCCTGACCAAGCTTATGATTCTTGAATTGCCAATAATCATACACAAATGCATGTAGAACAAATAAAAAATATATTGTAAGTCATAAAGTTTAATAAAACAATTATTTATAATTTCCAATAATTAAGGGGAGGATTCATTTTAACCCCGGAGAGTTTATTTTAAAACAAAGTCACCCCCGGAGACTTTGTTTTAAAATAAACTCTCCGGGGGAGACTTTATTTTGGGGGAGACTTTATTTCGTGACACCGGCGCCTTTGGCAACTGCCCCGATGCCAACCCGTTGCTACGCCACTGACACCAACCCTAGTGACGCTTCTGCCGATATTACCGATATTTTTTTCCCATATGAGTGCCAATATGAGTATTTGTAATGACAAAAACCAGCGGTCTTATTTGATGACGTCATTCTTAAATTTATAACTCCTAATTATTTATATTTTATATTAGGGGTCTACCGATATGCATTTTGCCCGATATTACCGATATTTTTTCCCGATATGAGTGCCAATATGAGTATTTGTTAGGACATAAAATAACAGCGGTCATATTTGATGACGTCATTCTTAAATTTATCAGACGTAATTATTTATATTTCATAATTTAGGGGTCTGCCGATATGCAGTTTTGTCGATATTACCGATTTTTTTTGGCCGAAACGAAGTTTCTGATGTGTTTACAAGTTCCAATTCATGACCTATATAAGACCCATAACAAAACGAACCGTCCTTTATAAAAATGTAAAAGGAAAATTAGGAACTCCTTTTGAAACTTTAACTTTAATTCATAATTATTAATTCTAACCAATAATTTAATAGCTTTTGCACACGGCCACCTTTTATGAACGAAACAATGAGAACAGAGTGGTTTTAATAGAGTGAAAATGAGGTTGAAGGATCAATGGTTGCCAATGACAACAAGTCAGCACACGGTACATTTTGTTATTCCATACGAAACGAAATGTTTTAGACATCTGCGATTCTGCGTGCATCTTTGCCATTAGAGCAATTACGTCAACATAATGTTTACATGTTGTCCATTTATTAGAGCAATTACTTGGTATCGGCACTAGTTACACAGTATTTCCGAGTATACGAAAATTGGCCGATACCTAAACAATATCATAGCACATGGCATACTGTATCGTGGCTGTTCATATGAATACTAGGACTCTTTTGGCTATTTCAATACCGGTATCGGGGTCGATATATTAATTTTATTAATTTTTCGAGATATTGTAAATCTAAATGATAGGGTTTTTTGTTGTATTTTTTTTTGACGTAAAAAATATCTTTACATGCTGCCGATACCGATATTGCCGATATCCAGATATCGGTGCCGATATATCGGGCAGCCGATATATCGGTAGACCCCTATGTGCATGAATAAAAGTAAAATTTATTTGGATAAAAAGAGTAATCTAATCTTATCTTGTAAAATTCATCATAATATTCCAATTCTTAAATATCATTGGCTACTATGATTATTTTTAAAAAAATCAAAAACTTTTCAACAGGATTATTTCAAGTAACCGATCAAACATTGTCAAATTAGCTCCAGATCAGGTGAGTGTCATTTATCATGTCATAGGATCTGTAATTAAAATTGAGAGTAATATTTCCTGCTCAAACACTGAAACAAGCCATTAAGAGATAGATTAAATATGTTTGTGCTTATACATTAAATTTGCTTCAACACTAATAAAAAAGTAATTTTTTATAACTCAAATGGGTATGAACCTTTTGAGTTCCCAGTTTATCGTTTGGGACTTTGATGAATAGACAAGGAATTTTTATCCTTTCTTTTTATTTAAAAAAAATTAACCGAGAATGTTGACATTTCAACAAATATTTAAAGAGAAACTTCAAAGAAGACCTTTATCAGTAAATCTGAACTACATGTACCATTTTCTGTTTTTTTTTCAAGAATTTTTTTTTAGTTTTTGGCTGTAAATGTTATTGTTAATAAATGTATAAAAAACTGATAAATATAATTGATTGTGCCAATTTATAGGATTAGATCATCTCCAGCGTGTAAACAATGAGGTTCTTTTGATTATAGTAACAATTATATCTATTCACTAGTTCTACTAGTATATGCTTTTTAAAATACATCTTACACTTTAAAATAGCATTCTCAAATGCTGTTAATATAGTTTAAAATAAAAAATATCAGGTCACAAAATCTTAAAAAGTAACTAGAAATTTGTTTTGGGTTTTTATTTTGGTCTCTTAAACAACTAAAATATTATCATCTATTGTTAAATATGGATTGTAATGACAAATGTTTAGCGTGAATAATACATAAATTATTATCGAAAATGTAACGTATCATCTTAATTTTCAGCAACTTACTTTCATGACAACTAAACATCAGTTCTGGTTGAGAAACAGTCCCCCTGATGAGGACAGACGCTTTAACTTAAATAAGGAAAAACACGGAAGTGTATTTGCCTTCCAGTAAGTTTACACTTCTATCATCTTTCAGTACTTTCAAAACCTGATTTCAAAATACTGCAAACATTTTAAAATGATTTATTTTTTGAACATCCATCAGCAATTTTGTGTTATTTTGCTTTTTTTAATAGAAATAATGTGTTCCTTCCATAAAAGAAATAATCAATTAAAATTTTAAGCATTTAATTACTGTTAATGAGGATACATAGTTTTGGCATTTTTATGCTTTAATTTTTTTATAAAAATATATTTTTCACAAGTGGAAATGATTTGAAATGATTTTAAAAAGATTTGATTGTTCATTATGAATCTCAACAAAACTGTCATGATGTTTTGTTTCCCCCAAATTCAAATATGATTAACAAACTCTGATTTTGTGTTTCTAAGATCAATTTCTATGTTATGAATTTAGAATTCTCTGATATTTTCTTAACCTTAAAGTTGTATTGATAATTCATTTCTACAAGGTGTCAGGGATATGAGAATCACTATGGGTGAATGCTTGTGGACTGGAGTGACCACCAGTTCACGGGGATGATTGTAGTGACCTCTGATCACGTGGTTGTGTGATCAGAGGACACGAGAGAGGTCAGAGACACCAGAGTTGTGACAGCGGACAGTCAGTTGCAGAGAGACTGGAGTAGAGCCTAAGATCGGTCGAGTCGGACCAAGGGCTCTACTTGTGAAATAAGAGTATGTCGAGTTGTTGTACAGCGAGTTGTTTATAGAGCCCTAAACGTATGCTGTACTTGTGAAGAGATAGCCATTTGAAGTTCGAGATCCTCGTGTCAGTTTCTGTGTACTGGGTGCAAGCGGAGAACAAGGGAAATCCCTACAAATATGACACTTGACACTAGGATAAATAGTAATATTTGAAAATTTAATACAATTTAATTTGGATTTTACGATGAGTCTTAGTCTACAAATAGTATATTAACATTTTTAAAATATATTTTATTATATGGTTAGAGCATTGTGAGTAAACAAAAATGTCTAAAAATATAATAATTAAAAATCAATCTCATTATGTTATTGCTGGACATAGTTGTTTAATCAGGGGTGAAAAGATAATAAGAAAACATTTTTCAGCAGCCCTTCTGATAATCTCTTAAATACTAAATCGAAACATTATTACAGTAACACTAGACAAAATAAGCTCAAATAATTGTAGTCATGGTTTTCTTTATCTATTTTATTTTTTCACTACAGTGGCTCTCCTATTGAGAACTGGCACTCAATTGTTAGAGAAGGTTTAATTGTGGCTAGTGGCACAGAAAGAATGGTAACCTAAACATTTTAGAATCAAATAAACTTATTTTTACCTAATCCCACATAGAGGAAAACTCATTCTTTCTTCTCTTGTGAGTAATAATGTATTAAAAAGTATAAGTCATGCTCTCAGTTAAGTTTTATTGTCATATGATTTCAGATCTCATTGTTTCATGTACATAAATTTATGTGTTTTTTTTGTTGTCCCACAGCTTAATGGTGCATCCCAAGGTAGTGGCATTTACTTGTCCCCTCAGTTATCTGAGTCGCTGAAATATTGCAATCAAGATAAACACTACAGCAAAAATAAGCAAAGTGTAGTACCAGCTCAAGTAATGTATTTTATTCTTTAAATTAAAAACCTTGTTTTTCTGAACAATTTTAAAACAAGATACGACCCGTGGCGTAGCATACACCGCAGATTTGCGACTGGAAATAGCATGGAACCCTCATAGCAGTGGCCTATGAATGCTGCATCACTTTGCCAACAGACCAGCATGGTCTGTTGACACAATGATCTTATGATGTTGAAGGGGCGTCTGTATAGTTAAGACAAGACGAAAAAAATTCAGATTCTTTTCAAAATCTGTCATTGAAAGGTTTATATTTCCTTCTGCAAACTTAGAATATTTAGGAATGACAGTTTTGCTTTGTTGTAGTTCAGCCATAAACGCTATTTGAATTTATATGACATCCCTCTGAACTCATTAGACGATGGCGTTTACTCCTGCTCCTCTTTCCCCTTCCTTTTTCTCCCGGCCCTTCTCTCATCACTCCTGGCTGTGAGGGTTGCTTCCGCAACTTGAATGCTCTCAAGCACTTTTGTCCGCCAGGAGGTGCGCCCACCGTCTTAAACGACCCCTGCCGCCTAGCTTTATGTCAATTGAGCAATGGCTTATAAACGGTAACTGCCATTTCACGTGTTGTACCTATGCTTTGCAGCAAAGCTGGAGTGACCTCTCCAGGTTTGGGTTGAGGAGGTAGAAAAAAGGAGACCACGATAGCCAAGGCAGTGCTTGGAAGAAGGCCAGCTGTTGCCCAGTCAGCAGGTCTTCTCTCTCCACGCAGATGGTGATTCCAGGGGAACAGCTTAGCTGATACAACAAGGTGCCATCTGCATTGCTGGAGTTAACAGAGATATGGTGCACTGGCAATAAAACTTCCTAAGGGACTCCGTCTCCTGATTTTCTGTTAGGGTTTACTCCCTTAGTCTCTGCATGAAGTAATGGGGGTGAGACTGCAATCAGGCTTTTAAATAGGTAAATGTATAATATATAAACAGGGTATTAGTATCCCTGACAGGACGTAACCCAACAGCGAACGTTTTGGCAAAGAGCCTTCCTCAACGGACAAATAGTACACAAATGAAACGAATAAAACGAAATAATTTAAAAAAAACACTTAGCTGCTGTGAAATCCAAGTAGTACAGTAGAGATAAAGTAAGGAGAGAAAAGTAAGAGCTTATATAGTAAAGGATAGGGTGGGTGTGGCCAATAAATCAGCTTGTCAGTGCGAACACAACGTTGATCCCATGTAGTGTAAGAGTCATATACTCATGGAGTAGTCTATTCTCCAGACTGACCCGGCCGGGTGTGTTTGTACAAGAAACCATGGCGGTGACAGACATGTCATCGACGCCCTTGTGGTCACGTCCATTGAAGTGTCGGGAGACAGGACACTGTTTGTCTTGTTTAATGGCACGTACATGCTCAGCGATACGGCAGGAGAGTAACCTCCCCGTCTCACCTATGTACTTCAAAGGACAGCGCTTACACACAATGGTGTAGACCACATTGCGGCTGGTACAAAGATAGCCATTCCTAATCTTGAATATACCCTTAGGGAAGACAATCTGGTCCGTCTGGGTAACAAAGGGACATTTCTTGCAGCGATTACGACCACATGGCTTGGTGCCCAGATTGGAGGACGGAATAAGCAGACGGCACCAAGCCATGTGAGTAAATCTTGTGTCAGATCAAGTGTTTTTCATTAATCTTTAAATTAATACAATATTTTTTACAGGATATAACGTCAGGTCTTTGATAAATATAACTTTATTTTGTGAGATGAGAAATCAACACAATTAGACAAAGAGGTTTAATTCATATTTTCAGAAAAAATTGTCTTGGGCTGGTAGGATTGTTTATAATGCCACTGTAGCTGCTCAAAAGTTGCTTTCTGGTAAATATTTTATAGCTTAGTTATGCCAATTTGACTTAACAAAAACAACTGTGCCTTAGTTTGAATTTATACTTACTTTTGACTTACAACTGTCACTAACTGCGTGTTCAATAAGTCTATTTTGTATAAAAAAACTTATTTCCATTCCATTGTTTTTATTCCTTGAATTTTTCTATTATCTGCAGTGTTATTGATAGAAAAACTGGCTTCCTTACTTTGGATAAGGACCCCTAAAGACCAATATGCCGCAGAGAATAACACAAAATTGGGAAAAGTATGTAAATTCTTATTCTAGTAATGTGATGTTGTGAGATGTTTTTCACATTAAAGGGTATTATAAAATGATGTCCATAAGAGTGTTTAGGGATGAAGAAATGGAATGTCTGCCATGGGAAATGTTTTCATTCAGAGATGAAAGTTTTTGGGATGTGAAAATGTTTGGGAATTCAGAGAGGCAAAACATTCACATAAGCAGGAGATTTAACATCAAGGTTAGTGTGCTATAGGCAGGAGATGAACATTAAGGTCAGTGTGCCTTATGTCCATCTTACTCAACCTTTATTCAGACAATTGTCAGTACTTGAGAAATGTTTATGGCAGTGGATAGCTATTTTCCCAGGCTAATCATAAGGTTGACGGCTTGATATATCCCATGACAGATGTTTGGGGCATCTCTACAAAAATTACGTTGACAACTTTTTAAATGTATTTTAAACATATTTTTAAAGTAAGGGAAAAAAATCAATTTTAAGCGCTTTTCATATGTTTGGAATTACTCTTTGTTTAAGTCAAGTTGTTAAATATTACTATATTTCAAAAATGCATGTTAAAATATACATTAGAGTGCTGTCTAAGATTAATTTTTCTTTATGCAGCCTTCAAGTTACTAGAATTTTCAAATCCACATTTCAAACTTTACTTCTGGATATTTATATTTATACCATCATTGCATTTACTTGATCCCACAATTATTTATGTCATTAAGAGAGAATTGGAAAATAATGTCTTTTTCAAAACAAATAAAATGTCAGATTATCTCTTCTAGGATCCAAATAATAAAGACGTCTTGCATGATGACATTGATCATCTTTTGTGTATAGCGCTATGTGAAGGTAAGGAGATATTAATATTTTTGCTATAATACTTTCCAAATAAATAAAGGTGTCTTTATTTGAAATTAAATTAAATCAGTGTCAACGCCTAAATAGGACGACCATAGCTAGCTAGTTTATCAAATGCTTGATGAATATGAAAGTTTTATACATCAGAATAAACTTTTCCAAGATATGAAGCTCTGTAACCAAAATTCACCTCTCAAAGATTAGAGGAAGTCGATCTATACGTTTTATATTCAATAAGTTTTAACAATTATGCAATCCTCAACTCAGGTCAGTAAAAAAAGTGGTATAAAATCTGAGGGCTGTTATATTGTAGTTAAGTAAACATATTGGTGAGCAAACAGTATCGTCAAATATCTTCAGTTTGACAGATTTAATAGTTTCCTTGTAATTGTCAAACCGCATACAATCCACCAAATTAAGTTTTTTAAAAAAATTAAGCAAATCAAAACTTTTTGTCTGCATCTAATTTTTTTAATACATGTAATCAATAAACATCACAGCTTTGATTACCCAACAGTGCAGCTGTTTAAACATGCAGATAAAAGTGGGAAAAACAATACCATTCACTTCTAAAATGCAAAAAATTTCAATTTTAAAAACAAAACACTAGGACATTTTCTGTTTCAAATAATTAAAAAAACCTTGTCAATAGTAAACATTAAAATTTTATAACGCATGGCATTCAAATATCACAGGTCACAAATGTGAAATTAATTAGATTTTTTTTTGGCTTATTGTTGGTGCTGAATTACTTAAGAAACCATGTTTGATATTGCTAACTTGTTCCAGTAACCAGTCTTCTATTCAGTTTTCTTTTTCTTGATTAGGATATTGTTTTTCTTAATCAGGATAAATCTGTGGTTTGTTAGATTTACTACAACTCTAATGGATGAGATCCCTCCTTCCAATCCTTCCTTCCTTCCGATTGGAAGGAGGGATACCTTATCATGATCCCAAAGAAGGGGGATTTAAGCTACTGCTCGAACTACAGATGGATCACCCTGCTGTCCATCCCAGGAAAGGTTTTCAACCTTGTAATACTTAACAGGATATAACCGCTGTAGACCATCTGCTGCGGGACCAACAAGCTGGCTTTCGCACCAACAGATCCTGCACTGACCAGAAAGCTACATTGCACATCATTCTAGATCAGTCACTAGAGTGGAACTCGCCTCTCTATGTCAACTTTGTTTACTATGAAAAAGCCTTCGACAGTGTGGACAGGCAAACCCTGTGGAGATTGCTCAGGCAATAAGTTGTCCCGCAGAAGATTACTGATATAATCAGAAACACGTACGAAGGGTTAAACTGCCAAGTTGTCCATGGTCAGCAGATGACAGATGCTTGCCAGGTGAAGACTTGTGTGAGACTAGGTTGCTTGCTGTCACCCTTCCTGTTCCTGTTAGCCATTGACCGAGTGCGGAAAACAAAAACAAAGAAAGAACAAAAGGAATGGCATCCAATGGACTTTTTGGGATCAACTTGATGATCTTGACTTTGCTTATGATCTTGCCCTTCTTGCACATACCCAACAACAGATGCAGGAGGAAACAAACATTGTCGCAGCCACTTCTGCTAACATTAACAAAGGGAAGGGTAAAGTCCTCAAGTTTAATGCCACCAGTACATCATCCATCATGCTTGAAGGAGAAGCCCTTGAGGAGGTGGGCCGTTTTGTTTACCTTGGCAGCTTCGTAGATAAACGAGGTGGTACAGACGCTGATGTCAAAATAAGGATTGGAAAAGCAAGAGCAGCCTTACAACAACTCAAGAAAGTTTGGGACTCCAACAACTTAAGCAGCAAGTTAAAAGTAAGGATTTTTAACGCTATGGTGAAACTTGTGCTGCTATATGGAGCAGAGACGGGGAGAACAACGGTCCTAAACCTGACCAGAATCCAGTCCTTTATCAACAATTGTCTAAGAAGGATTCTCAAAATTCACCGGCCTGACAAAATCAGCAACCGGGAACCGTGGCAGCGGACCAAACAGAAGCCAATTGAGGAAGAGATTCTTCAGAAGCTGTGGAGGTGGATTGGTTATACATTAAGAAAACCTGCTTCTTATACAACAAGGCAAGCCCTGAAATGGAACCCCCAGGGTAAGCGGAAAAGAGGCCGTCCAAGAAACACTTGGCGCCGAGATTTGGAGGCAGGCATCAAATTCATTGGCCACGAATGGAATATCCTGGAGAAGCTGGCCCAGGATAGAGATGCCTGGAGGTCTCTCGTAGGTGGACTATGCCTTTGGAGGAATCACAGACGCCGACGATGATCGGTGGATGCCCCTCGTGGACGAGAAGGTTCAACAACACATTGGTTGTGATTAAGTTGGATTATTTAAATTTCTTAGTTCATGGATAGGCAAAGTGCAGCCTGAGTGCCACATGCAGCCCACTGCAGAGTATTTTTGGCCAAACAAGACCCACTTTGAAATGAGATTTGCTTCATCTCCACGACCAAAAGTTCACCTCCTGTTTTCCATTAGAGCAGCTACCTCCTGTCAATACTGATAATGCTAAAGCACCCGAGGAGCTGCAGCTTGATCTAATTGACAAGCAATTGCATCACACAGAGAAATAATTGTTTACTTTTGTGACATTTGTTGACTTCTTTAAGTCTTTGTCTGTAAAAAATTCCCATGTGTGAAATATTTGCTTGCAAATATTCTCTAGTCTGCATATACAGTGGAACCTCTAATAACGAGCAATTCGCATAATGAGCAAAAAAAGTGAAAAAGCTGCTCCTTTAATAAGTGTCGCAAAAAGGGTAAGTCCCATTTTCCTGGAAATTCATTTGTGAGCCGGTACTTCCACATAAGTATGTGCTTAACACTCGGTCTGTTAGCGTATTGTTTTCTCGTGTCTTATACGTTTTTACAAAGTTTGAATTCAGACTGTATTCGTATTTTTATGTGCAAAGTGTAATAACCTGTGCTAAAATGTGTTTGAAAATAATAAATAGAAGTAAAAAAGATTTTTAAAAACCACGTTTTTATAAGCGGACTAAAAAGAAGAAAATAAATTTTTAAAATTTTAAATTTAAAATAGAAACTATGATGTAATATGACTAAAACGTGGGGCGGGCGCTTCTCAGGCTTAACTAATTCAATTCACTCATTTTCTTACTCGTCATTTGTAAACCCTAATCATTTTAGGCAAACGCCTAATAAGCTCCCGCCCACGTTTTTAGTCATATTACATCATAATACTTATTTTAAATTTTAAATTTTAAAAATTTATTTTCTTCTTTTTAGTCCGCTTATAAAAACGTGGTTTTTCAAAATCTTTTTTTTTACTTCTATTTATTTTATTCTTTTTAGTCTAAGTGTATGCTATGGTGAGTTTTGAAGTATTAATTATGTTCAAATATAATAGGCATTCCCCGACAAACACTTGCAGACTGGAAATGACTTATCTCCCCCTGATGTTAAACATGGTTGATGTGGTCGGGGTTGGTGTGAACTCGGCACGTGAAAGTAATGTAAACAAGAGTAGACGGATAATACATATGCTTATATATAGTTAAACTAAAAAGTTCAATAATTTTATAGCGGTAAATTCGATAGATCTGAAATTTTGATACAATGCATTGTTCTCCAAGATATTACTGTGGTTAAATTTTGAGATCTCTAGGGCCTTCAGAAGTGGTTTAATGTTACGTTGGCAGATTTGAAAAATTGTGGACAAACAGGAACGAAAGCGAGTTAATAAATACGTGGTAAAAACACAAGGAGACAATCATAAGACAGAAAAAATAATTATTGAAATGAAACGAAAAATCATTGAAAAGCGAAAACAAGGTGTGAACTTGACAAATAAGCATGCACTTACAATCGGCCATCATCAACGATCTGCACTATTCTCAAGAACAAAAACAAAACTAAGGAGATGGATGGTTCAAAGTGAGTGTCAAGAATGTCTACGAAACAGTTACGACACATTTTCATCAAATTTTGAAGCGTCTGCAAAACAAATGTCTTTAGACAGTTTTCTAGTTTAAAATGATTAATTATTTGTAATAAATTCATGTTTTTATTTACTTTTTTGTTTGCTTCAAATCCAAATTGTATTCCAAGTTTTACACTATTTAACAGTTCATAAGTAATTTTATTTGAATAAATGTTAATAATTTTTTTTTGAAAAAATGAGCATTTTTTCAGCATGGAATGCATTATCGTATTTTACGTTGATTTATATGGGAAAAATTGTTTCGCTTAACGATTGTTTCGCTTAAAAAGTAAGACCCTGGAACGAATTATGCTTGTAACAAAAAAAATCCACTGTAATAGTGAGCAAAGTTTTCTTGTATGAAAGTGGCACCTGAGCTATATTAATAGCCCACCTCAGACTTAGTTATAGCATACTAAAACTAACATCAGTGTGGTATGTTTATCAACAAATATTTCTTGTTTGCATGAAAATAACACACTTATATTGAATTTTCTTAGGTAGATTTATATTAAAATACTCATAATAATTTTAAACACGGTTGAATATTGCCAGGTGTCATATAAAATGTAAACTAATACAGTCAAATAATGTTAACATTTTCTTTTGCAGTAATCAACTGCCCAAGCCTCAGAAAACATGAAGTCATATGGATATGTGCAAACAGTGAATTTGTTTGCACACGATTTTTCTTCGTGTATGTATTTTTTAATAAAGACATTTGGCTCAAACATGTATTTTGTTCATTTCTTAATGTTTCAAATCTCAAACACATTGTAACATATAAAGTATGTAGCAATGTATTTTTTCTGAAGTTAAAAATTAGTTATTATTATTCTGTGCTTTAGTGTACAGGAGATGTATGTGAATTTGCTTTAGAAATACTTGATAAACTGGTAAATTTGTCCTTGAATCTATTGATAACTTGACATTTCTTTTATTCTAGATATGACAAACTAAATCCAGTCAAGGCAAGAAAATTGAACATCACTGATCCGACCTTCTTAAGGCAAGTGGAAGAGCTTCTTCTTCATGGCTGAAAAACACTTGCAATGTTGGTAGCTTTGAACAATAATTTAAATAGGGGTTTCATTTCTATGGCATTTTGATAGTATCCTTTTGGAATATATATATATGATAGCAATTTAAAGCAAATTTCAATATCTGTTTAAATTTTTAACCTTAAAATAGCTTTGATGACTAAGATCATGTATAAGTTTTATATATAAATCTTTCTTTTTTTTGGAAAATAATTCCACAAATATCATTTACAATTAATAATAAATGCAGCATTGTAATACTTTTAAAAAAAACAATTTAAATTATACTTTTGACCCAAAACATTTCAGATTCTAAAAATGAATAAATCTATATGAGCTAAAGTGTAATTATCGTTAATTTTATTACATTTTTATTCTCCACAATCTGTATATAAGCATGTATATATTTTAAGCCATTCAGAAAAATATAAGATAACTTCTATTAAATTTATTACATTTTTCTCTTCTGGTGATAAGCTTGTCAATTACGACATATCCAGCTATTTTTCATTTCTGACTAGCAGACCCCTAGTGCGTTGCAACCATCTCAGTAAAAATGAATAAATTTAAAGAAACCAATGCGTGGAATGTTTTTAAAAAATTCTGCCAGAAGCCTTCACGGAAGTTTGCACAAAAAAAGTCAAAGTTTCATAACAAACGGATAAATAAATTAATAATTAAATAGCTTACAAAAGAAGAAACGATATTTAGGGCCCCGGTCCCAAATGAGGGATAATTAAAATTTTAGTGTCATTGTACTCAAGCAATATTTCTCAATATCGTGTAAAATTGAATAGGGAATACAATTATTAACGTGCAGTAAAAAAGACTTTTGGGGCCCCCAGCTCCAAAGGAATGACATAAGGAGTTCGGTGTCCTATTGTAATTTAATATAGGCTCTTAAGTTTTTATATACTACGTTTGGTCAAAATCCAGTTATTTTCTCATAAACTAACGCTGAAACAAATTTTTATATAACTAATATAGGGGGAAATCTGACGTTAAGTGCCACCGGGCCCATCCGGTGCAAGATGTCAATTTCAAAAACTCTTCATTTACAATCAGTTTCATAATGGATATATTTCTCAAGGTCTTTAAAAAGTGAATAGGAAAAACATATACGAAAAAAATACATTTGGGGCCCTCGGCCCCAAAGAAATTGACATTAAAAGTTCAGTGCCCTGGAGTATTTTAAAATGGGCTTCCAAGTTTTTGCATACAAAGTTTGGTTAAGAGCCATTTATTTACTCAGTAGCTAACGAAAAAAACTAATTATTATATAGCTCATATAAGCAAAATCGACATTAAGGGCCTCAGGGCCAATTCAGGGCAAGATATAAAGTTCAAACACCTGTTCATTTCAATATGGACGATAATGGATACATCTATCATTATTTTTCTAGATCGCTAATAATTGAATGGGAAATAAAATCTTTAACGTTTAAGAAAAAAGGCATTTTTGGACCCCAAGCCTGAAGGAATGATCATTAGGAGTTCACTGCCCTATAGTAATTTAATATTTGCGTCAAGGCTTTATATACAAATTTTGGTTAAGATCCATCAAATTTATACATTATCTAACGCTTAAAATAATTTTTATATAGCTCATATATGCACAAAAAAAAAGACTTTATTGGCCCCCGGCGACCCATGGGTTTTAAATTTAGAAAAAAATGTGGCCATTTACCTCCAGGAGCGTACTCAACAGTCTCTAAAAGTTTCATGACGATCGGGTGAATGGTTTAGTCAGCTATAAAGGACATGCATACACACACACACACTTTCATTTTTTAAATATATATATAGAAGAGGAAATTTAGGGATTCAGGGCTCATCCCGTGCAAGGGGTCAGTTTGTTTCAAAAACCTGGTTTCAAAAACCTGTTACTTTTACTTCAGTTTCATCATGGATATATTTCTCAAGATCGTTATAACGTGAATGGTAAAAATATCTTAAACATATACGAAAAAGGTATTTAAGGCCTCCGGCCCCGAAGAAATTGACAGAAGTTCAGTGCCCTTACGTATTTATTTTAATATGGGGTACCAAGTTTTTTAATACAGAGTTTGGTTAAGATCCATTCATTTACTTAGTAGCAAACAAATAAACTAAATTTTATATAGCTCATATAAGCAAAAAATGACATTAAGGGCCACAGGGCCCATTTTGTGCAAGACATAACGTTCAAAAACCTGTTCCTTTCAATATGGATAATAATGGATGCTTTTATCATTATTTTTCAAGATCATTAATAAATGAATGGGGAATAAATTATTAAAAGTTTAAGAAAAAATGCATTTTGGGCCCCTGTGCCCAAAGAAATGGACATTAGGAGTTTATTGCCCTATAGTATTTTAAATATTGGCTGTCAAGTTTTTATATACAAAGTTTAGTTAAGATCCATCAATTAACACAGTAGCTAACGCTTAAAATAATTTGTATATAGCTCATATAAGGAAAACATGACATTATGGGCTCCCGGTGCCCCATGAGTGTTAAATTTTGACACAAAAGTAGCCAGTTACCATCCCGGGAGCATACTCAACAGCTTCGAAAAGTTTCATGACGATCGGATAAATGGTTTAGTCAGCTATAAAGGACGTGTACATACACACACAGACACACACAGACATACTTTGATTTATATATATATAGATGAAGGGTCCCGGGCCTATCAGTATAACATAAGACGTTCGAAAAGGTGTTCATTTATATCAATTTAATAACAAATATATTTATCTTTATTTCTTAATATTGTGTAAAATTGAATGGGGAATACAGTATTAAATTTTTAGAAAAAAAACAACAGATAGGTCCCCCACCTAAGTGGAGATGGACATTATGAGCTCAGTGCCCAATAGTAATTTAATATAGGCTCTTAAGTTTCTATATACCACGTTTGATCAAAATACAGTTATTTTCTCATTATCTAACAATTAAACTAATTTTTATATAGCTAATATAAAGAATTATACATTAAGGGTCGCAGGGCCCATTCGGATCAAGAGGTACATTTCAAATCCTCTTAATTTAATTCAGATTCATCATGGATAGTTTCTCAAGATCGTTAAAAACTGAATGGGAACTAATAGCTTCAAGAAAACCAAAAAAGAAATTTGGGGCCTCCGGCCCATTCGGTGTAATATGTACATTTTAAAATGATGTTCATTTTATTTCAAGTTCATCTAGGATATATTTCTCAAGATCGTTAAGAATAGAATGGGAAATAACAACTTAAAATATATTTTTTTTTAAAGACGTTAGAGGCCCCCGGAGAAATAAACAGTAAAAGTTCTGTGCCCTTTAGTATTTTAATTTCGGCTACCAAGTATTTGTATAAAAGATTTTGGTTAAAATCCATCCATTTACTTCGTAGCTAACGCATAAACTTACTTTAATATATCTCACATTAGCAAAAACCGATATCTAGGGCCCCCGGGCCTATTCAATGTAAAATATTATTCTTTAAACCTATTTTCATTTTAATCAATTTCATAATGCATACATTTATTTATATTTCTGAAGATCTTAAAAAATTGAATTGTAAATAAAATATTAAACGTTTAGTAAAAAAAAGACATTTGGGGCCCCCATCCCCGAGAGAAAGGACATTAGGAGTTCAGTGCGCCATAGTAATATATATATATATATATATATATATATATATATATATATATATATATATATATATATATATATATATATATAGAGAGAGAGAGAGAGAGAGAGAGAGAGAGAGAGAGAGAGAGAGAGAGAGACTTTTAAGTTTTTATATACAAAGATCGTTAAAAAAGAATGGGAAATAATATCTTAAACATATTTTTTAAAGACATTTGGGGCCCCCAGCCCCGAAGAAATAAATATTATATACTGAGTGCCATTTGTGATTTGAATATGGGCCTACAAGGTTTTGCATAAAAAATTTGGTTAAGATCCATTCATTTATTCAATAGCCTTTTCACGATTTCTTAATTTTTGGCTTTTTTGTCTATTGTGCATCGCTTTGTTAGCCTGTTTTTTCAGCTCAAATCATTCCAAAGTAGAAGTCATATGTCCCTTTGATTTCTCATCATCAGACAGTCTTAAACGGGCATTTTTCCAAAAAAGGCCCGTCGGATCCCAGGGCAGACAAAGTGTTGCCAAAAAGTTTGCAAATGAAACGAAACATTTAGTCCTTAGATGCTGAATATATATTCGTTTTCGGATGACAACTTCTCCAATTTCCAGTCGTTTGCTGTATGTTGTAGAAAATTTCCGTCTATTGCTATCTGCTGGAAAATATACACCTAGCCCCCTCCATAAGGAACCTAATGTGGACCGGAGTATGTCCTTAAATCGATATTGTCCTCAAATAGGGAATCTACACATTCCACTTAATATAGCAAAATAAAGCCTGAAAATGACGTTTTCTTTTTTAAACGGTTCTCCCGAATCAATAAATGCTTACTAAAATGCTCAAGGAAAAATACTTTATTGGATGGGTCGGGAAACTTTTTGTCTGTGAGAGACACCAACTATTTTGAACTATAATTCTCCGAGAGCCATACATTATGTTTAAAACCAAAACTTCAAGTAAATGTGTGCATTTTTGTGTCATTTCAACACTAAAAGTACCATAATTACGTCTCTGAATATTTTTAATAGGATTGTTATACTATTTTTTATATGCGTTTAATAATATATAGCTCAAAGGAGTCTGAAAAAACGCATGCGTTTTTTTGTAATCGAATATTTGTCTGAGATTCAGATGCAGCCATCAATAGAGCCACATCTGGCTCGGGAGCCATGGTTTCCCGACCCCTGCTTTATATGGTTACTATAGTATTTTTTTATATTAGTAAACTATTTTAAAATTATTTTAACTTGAAAAAATAAAATTTAGTATTTTTATACCTTTGCGATAAAAAATAATAAAATAATCTAAACAAAAGTATCACGAATTAGTAGTAAAATTGCAAAAACTAATAAAAATGTTTAGTCAAGCGCGGGGCCCTGAAAAGCGCGGGGCCTAAAGCCTCTTTCGCCTTGCCCCAAGGCCGGCCGTTATTGTAATAAGTTTCATTATGATAACGTATATTCATAAACATCCATCGATCGTGGCAACCCCCTCCCCCTTTTAAGTTTACTTTAATCCAGATTTCCTAATGGCTGATGTTAATAGTCAACACAATGTACACAAAAATACTGTATCATCTGAAGGAAGTTCTCGTGATGTCAAGGGGTGACACCAACATGGAACATTCTGTATGTTCCCGTTATTTGGCACTGGCAGACTCGGAGAGGGCTATGGGTACGTCGTGAGGGGTTACACTCTGAGCTACCGCACTGGATGACACCAACCCTAGTGACGCCTCTGTTAAAAAGCTTTAAAAATCACAAAAAATTACGTTGCACTGTGACCTGATGTCCCACAGTCCCACTGTACCGTCTTTTAGCATTACAAACAACATGAACTCAGCAAGCTGCTATTATTGCTACAGAAAATGGTCGGGTCTTAACTAGGAATGTTAACGATTAATTTAAATTTAATTGTTAACTTTTGAAATATTAACGATTAATTAATCATTAATTTCGATTAAAGCCAAAAATTAAAATTTATGATGTCATAAGTTACACTTATTAAACGTACTTGTTGAAAATCTAAATAACACTGGAATGTCTCCTTAAAATGTCATCTGTTAACCAACTACGCAAAAAGTCAAGTGTTGACATGATTTGGTTTTAAGTGATGATCGGGACTAATTGAAAATATAATCAGCCGGGCTGAACAATCATTCACATGGAACTGGGGTAACTGCTATGCACAAAAAAGTCTTTGCGAAAATTATCGGATATCGATGTTCATTAAGTTTCCACCATTGTAAAGGGTTAATGGATTTAGGTACTTTCATCTCCATTTTGTAACGCAGTAATTTATCAAAAGAGATGTCGTCATTTTCTGTCTCTGAGCTATGACGGATTAAAGGGGGGGGGCTAAACGGGCTAAAGCCAGGGGCCCCCGATGATTTAGGGGCCCCCAAACTTATTATTTTCTATAATAAAAGTGGGAAAATGTTTGCATGACGCATTGAAAATATCATAAATATTTTTTATAAATATCATCTACTTATCAAGAGAAAATATCGAAGAGTGTGAAATACCAGAAGTCGTCATCATTTGTAATAATATCTAGGGAAACCTAGCTTTAGAAAAACAATAGATTTCTTATTAGTTTGGAAAACTTACTACAAAAAAACATTGACATAGTATAGCATAATTCAATAATCGAATTTTTAACCAACTATTAGTAGTGCATTGTACACGAGTTACGACACTTCGACCTACAGACAGACTGAAGTAAGAAGTAAATATTCGAATAATTATGTAATTAAATACTAGTACCTTATATGCTCGTTCTAAAGCCGACTTTTTTTTGGGGACAAAATCTATTGAAAAATGTCGGGCGGGAGGGGGGGTCGGCTTAAGAGCGGGTAAGTATAATAGGTGATTTCTGTATGTTCATTGAATATCGGTGTCCTTAATTAACCTGAATTACATGTTGCGTTCCGTTATTAATATTCTGTATAGAAGGAGCAGATATTAGCTAAATACCATTCATTCCTGTTGAGCATTCATCAAGTTCATACCAATGTATTCCCATACTGGATCAGTAATTGCCCAAATTATTATTAATATTTTGGAAGAAAATAACATTCAAATTCAAGATTGCCGTGGACAGTCACAAGACAATACTGAAAATATGAGTGGGAAGTAAAACTGAGTCCAGACTATCCTTCGTGAGAAGTGCAGTGTTGCTCATTATGTGCCGTCCACAGCTCATTTCCCTTAATTTGGTTGGGAAAAGGGCAGCAGAAGGTGGTTCTGCTGCAACCAGATTTTTAATAAAAAAATTATTTAATTATTTTTTCATTCTGCTAAATCTTTATACCTGGCTTGTTGCATCTACTCATATTTGGCAGGGTCTTCAAAACAATTGAAAATGTTACCTTTTAACAAAGCCTTGTCTGACACAAGATGGTCAGCCCGGCATGATGCTGTAGAATCTGTTAATAAATAATACCATGAGAATATTGCAGCACTGGAAGAATTGGCAACTAAAGAAAATCAGCGCCTGCCAGTCGACTTGAAGCAGAATCATTTCGGAAGGAACTTGAACAACTGAAACTCGCTATTTTACTTGAAATATGGGACACAATTTTATAAAGATTTCAAAAAATAAATGCATCTCTTCAAGAAACATTTGTTGAATTATCTTTTTGAGTTGGTTAAAAGACAGCGTTCTGAATTTCATTTATATGAAGAATAAATAGAAGTAAAAAAAGATTTTTAGAAAACACGTTTTTTATAAGCGGACTAAAAATAAGAAAATAAAATTTATTTTAAAATTTAAAAACGTAAAGTAAGTACTATGATGTAATATGACTAAACGCGTTGGGCGGGCGCTTCTCAGACTTAACTAATTCAATACACTCATTTTCTTACTCTTAGTCAATTTCCATCATAATGCTTATTTTAAA
The DNA here is from genome assembly GCA_944989445.1 of Ampullaceana balthica. NCBI lineage: Eukaryota > Metazoa > Mollusca > Gastropoda > Lymnaeidae > Ampullaceana > Ampullaceana balthica. The sequence goes on from CALYLW010000114.1 coordinate 185,708, forward strand.
TTTAAAATTTTTAAAATTTATTTTCTTCTTAAAAGTCCGCTTAAAAAACGTGTTTTTAAAAAATCTTCTTTTTTACTTCTATTTATTGTATTCTTTTTAGTCTAAGTGTATGCTGTGGTGAGTTTTGAAGTATTGATTATGTTCAAATATAATACGCATTGCCCGACAAACATTTACAGACAGGAAATGACTGATCTCCCCTTGATATTAAACATGGTTTTTGTGGTCGGGGTTGGTGTGAACTCGAAAGTGAATGTAATGTAAAAAAAAGTTCAATAATTTAATAACGGTACATTTGATCGATCTGAAATTTTGATACAATGCATTGTCAACCAAGATCTATCTGTGGTAAAATTTTGATATCTCTAGGACCATCAGAAGTTGTTTAATTTTACGTTGGCAGATTTGTAAAATTGTGGACAGACAGGAACGAAAGCAAGTTAATAAAAACGTGGTAAAAAAGAAAGGACAAATCCGTGGAGAAAGAATATAAACAGTCTTCAATGCGATTAAAAAAAGAGAAAGTGTCATCTTGATGAAGGGACATCAGCCGAAACAGTTTTTCTCTGAAACAAAAATTCAAGGTTGAGGTATTTCTTGAAAATCTGAAACTTTCTTCAGCCCTACAACATCGTTTAGACGCATGTGTATCCAATGACAAATTTGGCGTTCTTATCTTATCTCATCTTATCTATACAGACGCTCCTACTATGCAGAAGATAATTGCGTCCACAGACCATGACAGATGATCTGTTGCCAAGTGATGCAGCTTTAACAGGCCACGGCTTTGTGGGTTCCACTCATTACCCAGCCGCCTAACTAGTGTTAGGTAACCATTCGCAGCTGGGTGACTCATGGATGACCTAGGCCCCGGGAACAAATCCTTGTCTTGACATGGATTTGAACCCGTAACCATCGGTACGCCAGTCGAGCGCGCTGCCACTCGACCACCTCTAACTGAGCTCAGCAATGATGCCATCCAAGGGGCCGCAACCAAGTTAATGGAAGAATATTCAAGTGATTTCGATGACTGCTTTACTTCAGAATTAGTCCAATTTTCAAAACTCTTGAAAAAGTGTATTGCCCAGCCCCAGGCTCAGGGTCAGGAAAAGGAAGTAGCACAATTCGAAAATCAAAATACATGCACAGAGCTAAAGATTTTACTTAATCCTTTCCGAATGTCCACATCGCACTTCGCATGTATTTCAATGATGACATCAAATGGCAGCTAATAGCGATCAGTTTCTATATCCGCAACAACAAAAAAAGAAATAATAATTAGCAGTTTCATGGGACAACAAATCCTGAGTCAGCACTCTCTCTAATGAGCATTAAAAGGGAAATCGTAAGCTCACTAGTTTTACTGACTTGATTAAAAATCTCACCATGAGAAAAGTTCGCCAACGAAGGTTCTATAGATTGAAATAAATGCCAATACATATTTTAATGAAGTGTGGATTTGTGTAACTCTATATTAATTTAATTAACTTCTATTTAATTTTTTGTCTTATGACACCCTGCATTACAAGTTACACAATCTTATATTAGCTGCTAGCAATCATTTTATTTAAATAAACGTTGCCTGGACAGGGCCACAGTTTGATTTGCAGCCAGGGGCCCCGAGCAGTCTTAATCCGCCCCTGTCTCTGAGTATGCCTCCATTACTGCCATTTGCTTAATACGCTTTTCATTTGGTATGATAAGAAGGCGAAGTGTAGAACCATTGTAGGCAAACGATTTCTCACAATGGATACAATAAACTTTATCAACATTTTGAACGTTCCGTCAATCAATAGTTTAAAACCAAAATGTTCGTGTAATCGTCAGGAAATTGTTATTATTTAACGGTTGCTATTTTTATTATTATTTTTTTCTTACTTTTTGACTTCCAATAATTTGTAAGTCATTGGTCGATTAATCGTTAAAAAATAATTTAATAATTATTTTAACGATTAATTGAGAAATTAATCGTTAATTTCGGCAGCCCTAATATTAACGCAAGTTAATTTTTATCCAAGATTAATCTAAAAAGCAACATTTTATATTTGCAATTTTTTTAAATAAATTAATTTCTAAATCAATTCACAAGTAATGCTGATGGATGAAAAATGCCCAGTAATTATTGTGAAATGCAAAAACATTCTAATCTTTTTTTTCCTGAAGTTTCAAGTTAAGTTAATTTTTCGTTCTAAAACATCTGCTAGATATGCTTTTCAACCGAGCTTTGTCTTTAAAATATTCAAAAGGCCATTTTTCCCTTGCACTGGATTAGGTCTAAACTTTAAACTAAAGTTAAAGATTAAAGTTTTAAAGGGTAATTCTGGAGTTTTGGCACGTAAATTATTTCGCTGCGAATTCTAATTTTCTCATGAGAATTTTCATTTTTTATTTAGTAAATGCATTAAGGGGCCGTCCATAAATGATGTCACGCACCTAGGGGGGAGGGGTTCACACTTTTTTGACGATGCGGGACAAGGGGGAGGGAGGGTGGTTGAAGAAATGTGACGTCTCATCAAAAGGGTAACTTTAAATAAAACTTCCACTGAAATATTTTGTCGCTTACAATTTATTAAATGATTTTTTTTTAATTTTTAAATTCTCAGTGCTTCTCAATGTGCCAGTCGGTAGGCCATCAGATGCTGGTTGGCGTAAGCCAGGGATGTCCAAAGATCGATCCGCGGGCCAAAACCAGCCCGCGAAGCCATTTTAACTGGCCCGCGGCCTCATCTGAAATAGTTAATTAACTGACGTATTATTCTGTAAAGATAGTTTATTTATTAGAAAAGTAGAAATTTTGTACTGTTTCGAGTATGTCAATTGATGGCGAAAATCTGTGATTATTATTTTTTTTTAAACAACGGGGAAATTGGTTGTTTTAAAACCAATGAAGTTAATTGTACTAAAACCTTGACAGCCTACCGTAAAAGTCGATGACGTCATTTTATTATATATTTTTTCGTCGACTCGGAAGTGGAAACGAATAATGCGTCGTTGAACTTAAAAATTTTACATAGTTTTTTTTTATCACAATTTTTTTAACATAATTTTTGGCTTTTGTTATATTCAACACATTTTTTTTACATTTCCATAAGGCTGCAATTATTTATCAAATTTAATTATTTCTATCTTATATTACAGACGCTCTTACACACTGAAGATTATTAAATTGCGTCTCAGTATTTTAATGATTGAATTTGAATGAATTAAGGAACAAAATATTTAATGATTTATAGTCTTGAAAATCGATTTAAAGTTGTGTCAGCATTGTCGTATTTAATCTCTACAGTCGTACAATTTAAAAAAAAATAATTAAAAGACCAGTAATTCAGTCTTTATCTAATTTTTTTTTAAATGTTAGGATCTATAAATTTTGTAAATAACGAAACTGCTACGATCGAGAAAAAACACTTGTCTGTAACAAAGTCAGTGAGGAGAGTGGCAAAGCTATTAAACTTCACTGTATCATCCACCAACAACTTCTTTGTGCCAAACATCTTAGATGTGATCATGTCATTAAGCCAGTAATAAATGCTATAAATTCTATTCGCTCTAAAGCCCTGTTTCACCGCCAGTTTCAGCAGTTTCTTCTTGACATCCAGGTAGAATACAGAGATGTTGTGTATCACAATGATGTAAGGTGGCTCAGTCGGGGGACAGCACTTCAGCGCTTCTACGCACTTAAAAGAGAAATTGGGCAACACATGGAAGATAAGAGACAACCAATGCCAGAATTGTCTGATATTGCTTGGCTGGCAGATTTAGCATTTTTAGTTGATATGACAAGACATCTAAACGTACTTAACGCAAATCTTCAAGGTCAAAATGCAGTGGTAAGCAAATTATATTCACATATCAAGGCCTTTGGGGAAAAGCTGCAATTTTTTCAAAGGCAACTGTCTCAAATGCAGCCTAATACCACATATTTCCCCTCACTACAGGAAATCGTGTCAAGTTTCCCAGAAAGAAGCTTCAATGAGCAAATGCAGAGGTATGATGCAGATATCACATCCCTGGCTGATGAATTTCAAATACGCTTTCAGGACTTGACAACTTTTGAAAAGGACATCATGTTATTTTCTTCACCTTTCTCTGTTGACCCTGATAATGCCCCATGCAGGCAATCTGCAGCTGGAACTCATTGAGTAATAATGAAATTCGCAGCTTTCTCTCAACGACTTTTACCGAAAGCTGGATAAAGAGAGATTCAAAGAGATTCGAACATGTGCTAAGAAAATGCTCAGCTTGTTTGGCTCGAAATACTTGTGTGAATTTACGAATTTACGAATTACAGTTACGAATTTTAACAAGAATCGTGTGAGGACATGAATAAGTGACTCTCACCTGCTTAATATCATACGCATCAAAACCAGTTGCATTGAGCCTGACCTCAACTATTTACTGCATTCAAGATCTCAGCTTCATCCTTCACATTAAAATTTTGCTATAAAAAATTCTCAACTTATGTCATTTTTACATAATTTTAATCCGGCCCGCGAGGGTCTTTATTTCAAGGATTTTGGCCCGCCATGCAAAAAGTTTGGAAACCCCTGGCGTAAGCCATCAAGACACGAAAATTAAATCTAATTATAATCCTTAAGTTTGAGAACCAACAAGATAACGTATGAAATTGCTTCGTTTGATTTTGACATCAAAATACTTGTGATATAACCTCAGCTCCGTTTGGTTGGTTCTTTTACGGCAGAAGTCGGCGAAAAAATTTTGCCAGTTACCCCAAAATATACAAGTTTATGTGTGCGTTACACACCCACTCAACCCCCAGACTCTAGGTTCTTCTCACATGACTCGGGGATTTAAGGGAGCGTGGTTAGCGAAAATGCAACTGGTGAGTTTTACAAGCATGACAAGTGTCTAATAAAACAAACCCGTAAAAACAAAGTTTTTGACTATAAATCCCTTATATATGAGACATAACTAACAGTATTGATTATTTTCAAACATTTACAGACTGAATCTGTCTTAACTCAACTTTGCATCATAACCCTAGTGGGGGGGGGAGGGGTGGGGGGAGGGGTGGGGGGAGGGGTGGGGGGGAGGGGTGGGGGGAGGGGAGAGGGGAAAAGTCTGGTCACCGATTCGCTTGACCGAGCTCAGAGTGACACGTAAAATGTAAACAAAAGCACCCGTCGCTTCGTTGGGTCGCCTCAATGCGTCAGCTCAAAATTTCACGTGGCAAAAAAACAATAATAAACCGTGAATTGAAATTACATACCTCATATAAGGATAAACTAAAAATGCATTAATTTAATTACGGTACGTTCGATCGATATGAAATTTTGATACGATGCATTGTTAGGTCAGACGGGTCCGTGTGCCAAATTTCAGTTCGATCGGATCATGGGAAGTGGGTCATATTTGACTTCTGCTTTTCCGCCCAGCCCGCCGAGCCCAAGACAGAGAGAGACGGCCGCGAAGTTAATATAAGGGATTTAAAAATGATCTGAATATGATTATGTGTAGGTATTTAAGTCAAAACAACACGGAAAATCCTTTTTCTTTAAAAAAAAAGGGGGGGGGCTATTGATAGAATTATAAAGGTTTTTGATATAATTGTTCGATTGATTTTTGGTCAAACGCCCCTGGCCATTCTAGATATAATGATAAATGAGCCCATTTAAAATTAGTCAAGTATTCATTAACTTTATTGAATGCATCAAATTCTTGACATCGCAATTCGAGAGAAGCACAAAACAACTTTTCTTCTTAGCTCAGTTTTTAAGGCATTAATTTTAAATATCACAGAAGGATACTTCATAAAGTCAAGTCATGTGGATTAAGATTATTGTCACTCGTGTCAATGTAAATGAAAGTAGGGAGGATTTACGTGTATTTGTATTGTATGTAGGTAAGAAATCTACATAGTTGTCAAATTTTAAAAAATGCATTTTCTGGAAGAAACCGGTTCAATAATGGGCATATGTTCCAAGCGTACACGTATACATGACGTATTTTAATATATCTAGTGGATTGTAGTGGATGTTATATGTCCCAAATGAGTCTGCGTTACCCCCAAGAATTCCCTTTTGACCCCAGATGAGGTAATTTACCCTTGTTCGCCGACCTCTTTCTTTCGGGATGCCCGTCAGTCAATTGAGGGATTTTTGAAAAATACATTTTTAAAATATAATTTTTTTTTAAATTCTAAACAAAGACGTTAGCCGTGATGATTAAAAGTCAATGATTAATTTGTATGTATTAAAATAAAATATAATCTAAGGATGTTAACACAGTTTGTTTTCTGAAGGCTGGTTAAAAGTTTTAAAAAAATGCTTCACGCGGGTTACGATATTACAATGTAGATCTTCACTAAATAAATTATATATACTTAAATGACAATAAAAGTGATTTGAAACATACTTATTTTCAAATAGAAAATAAGTTTTATGTTTGTTTGTTTGTTTTTGTTTTGTTTTGTTTTTTCTTAGGGGGGTCAAAGCTTTGTGACGTATTTTTAGAGGGGGGGTGTCTAACTTTTTGTGACGACGCGTGACGAGGGGGGAGGGGGTAAAAAATCGGCCAAAATCGCGTGACGTCATTTATGGACGGCCCCTAAGTCCAACCAACAAATTGTCCATGTCTGTACTAAGGCAGTGCGATTTTGAGCTGAATTGACTTCATGACAGTTGATACCGAAACCTTGTCTTCAGTGTTTGGGGTTTAATTGTCAAAGTGAGTGTTTGGTCGTACAACTTCATCTATAGCTGGGGCGTCCAAACTTTTTGCTTGGCGGCCATATTCCTTGAAGTGAAGATATTCGCAGGCCGGATTAAAATGTTATAAAAATGACATAGGTTGAGAAGATTTTATGCAGAATTTTAATGTAAAGGGTGGAATTGAGATCTTGAATCCAGTAAATAGGTGTAGTCAGGTTCAATGCCACTGGTTTTCATACGTATGATATCACGTAGGTGAGAGTCACTTATTCTTGTCCTCACACAGATCTTGTTAAAATTCACGAATAAAAATGTCTGCTCAAACAAGTATGTCAGGCCAAACAAGCTGAGCATTTTCTTAGCAAATGTTCGAATCTTTTTGAATCTCTCTTTATCCAGCTGACTGTAAAAGTCAATGGGAGAAACCTGTTGTCAGCTGCGACATTCAGCAACACTTTACAACTCAATGAATTCCAGCTGCAGATTGCCTGGGGCTTTATCAGGGTCAACGGAGAAAGGTGAAGAAAAAAACAACATGATTACACTTTCAATAGTTGCAAAGTCCTGAAAGCGTCTTTGAAATTTATCAGCCAGGGATGTGATATCTTCAACATACCTCTGCATTTTTTAATAATAGCTTCTTTCTGGAAAACGTGTCATGATTTCCTGTAGTGTGGGGACATGTGTAGTATTAGGCTGCATTAGAGACACATGCCTTTGAAAAAGTTGCAGCTTGTTCTCAAAGGCCTTGATATGTGAATATAATTTGGCGTACCACTGAATTGTACCTTTGAAGAATGTGTTAAGAACGTATTGATTTCTTGTTACATCAACTAAAAATGCAAAATCTACCAGCCAAGCAGTATCAGATGGTTCTGGAATTGGTTATTCCTTAACTTCCATGAATTGCCCAATTTATTTGTTAAGGCCGTAAAAGCACTGAAGTGCCATTTTACATCATTGTGATACATAACATCTCCGTATCCTCACTGGAAAAATCTGCTGAAACTGGAGGTGAAACAGGGCTTTATAGTGAATATAGTTTAAAGCTTTTATCACTGGCTTAATGGAATGATTACAGCTAAGATATATGGCACAAAGAGCTTGTTGGTGAATGAGACAGTGAAGTTTAAAGGCTTTGCCACCCTCTTCGCTGATTTTGTTACAGACACATTTTGCTACACTATGCTCACCAGTCATGCCAAGGGACCCTCAGTAATAATTCCATATATTTTTCCACGGTAATTTATTGTCATTGACAGCAGAGCAAGCGGAAGCAAATAATCGTTTCCCTTTTTTTTTGGTCTTTAAGACCTGAAGGTCAAGTTATTCATCACTTATACACATGACATCCACTCCTTCTCAACTTTTCTTTGTAGAGTCGTATCAACTTCCCTTCTATTTAGCGTGCCTTCTCCATTCTATAATAGGAATCACAATGTCTAAATAACATCAACTTCACTATCAATTTAATTTAAGAAATACAGGTAGAATTGTTATATTTTCAGAATGAATTTAAACATGAAATTTTAACATTCACTAACAACATGACAAAATTGGAGTAGGATTGTAAATTTTAATTTATTTTTTAATATAAATACCTATTTTATTTATATTACTCTGCCGATCGTAGCTATTACATTCTTTACATAATTTATAGATCTTAATATTTTAGTTTGGTTGAATAATATTATTTAAACTTGAAGAAATGTTCTACTTGCGTCAGGTAGACTTTGATAAAGTAGGTAGGGCTATGTAATTCAACCATTCAACGGGTGTTGTAAATAATTTTTAACTGAGGGTTTTTTTATTCGTAAAAGTAGCTTTTGAAAAGTAATTTAACTTTGTTATTCTGTAAATTAATTTTAATTTTTGTAAACAAATTATCTGACTATTGTATTTGATGAAATATAAAATAGGTCTATCGCAAAAATACGATTAAAATAACCATTGAACTTATAGAATCGTGATCTACACTAGGATGAGAATCTCTAGTTAAGAAAATAGTATGAACAAAAAAGACAACGTAACTTAGAAAACTGTCCCCGATCTTAAGATGAGAATCCGTAAGTAACAAAAAACAAAAACAAAACACCCATTGATCTTCAACACTATTCCCGACACTATATTGAGAATCTCTAGTTAAGAAAAAGAACAAACACGAGTCACTTAAAATTAGACATCTGTCCCTGTCCCTAAGAGGAGAATGCGTAAGTAACAAGAAACAAAAACAAAAAGACCATTGAACTTTATAAAACTGTCCGTGCCATTAAGATAAGTATCTATAATGAATAAAAAACACGAAGAAAATGACTCGCTTAACCTTATATAATATTACTACTACTAGATGATCACATCTAGTTAAGAAAAGAAACATAAAAGACCTCTTTACTTACATTCTACATTTTAGATGTGCTCCATTACTTTGTTAAAAAAAAATACTATGAATCTATTAAAAACTATTACAAGGAAGAAAGGAAACACCGTTAAACTTAGAAAATATTCCCGATACTAAGATACGAAGCATTGCTAAATCTGTCAAATAAACTTAGTGGAAACCCTAGAATAGACTTGATCATTTCTGTGACCCGAACGAGTCATAAGCCGTTCGGTCATATCTATTTTTAGGCTCTTCGTTGTCAGTAAGGTCAAAGTTTCTCAAACATGGCTAGCAACAGTGTGTTTAATAGTGTTATAGTGCTATCTGAAAACGATGTTCCAGGCATGGGCGTAGGGAAGGGGGGGCAAGGGGGGCATTTGCCCCCCCTACATTTGAGAAAAAAAGTTTTTAATTTATTAAATGCATTAATAAATGTTGTATTTTAGCTATTACAGCACTAATTTGTAAGTCTTATTAATTTCTAAGGCTTTTTTCAACCCTTATTTTATACTGAACTTGAATTTAATTGAAAATTGTACCTGTATGACATTGAATGACACATTGTCAGTTAAAATATAAAAAAGTGGGATTTTTTTGCCCCCCCCCTGGAAAAATTCCTAGCGACGCCCATGGTTCCAGGTGCTATTTTGGACAAAAAAGATATTTCTTCTCACTCAGTTTTGCAGCCGAAAAAAGTTATTAAAATGTTGAAGACTTAAAACTTTAATAAATAAGCCGTAACATAATATTTTAAATTATTTAAAGATGAGTGTAAGCGTTCGTTCGCGATAGTCGTAACTACGGTAAACACTAGTCCTAGCGTAGTCAATTATTAACATACAGTGGCGTAGCGAGGGGGGGCAGGGGGGGGGACATATGTCCCCGGGCGCCACGTTAGGGGGCGCCAAAATGAGTATTAAAACTCATTATTTAATTGTGTTTTGATGTAAACTAATGTATACGTTTGATAGATTGAATTTTGGAGCTACGAAAATATCTTCATTACAAAACAGTTGGCAAGCATGATTTTGGCGCCCTTATTGAGCGTTAAGGGGCGCCATTCTACTCATAAATAAATGACACATCCACAATGTAGGATTGCTGAGGGCGATTTAAAAAAAAACTGGGAGAGACTGGGAGTGAGAGTAGCGGAGCAGTAAGAGACAAAGGTGATTCTATTAATAGAACAGAGACGACAATAAAAGCAACCAAAATGACCAAGACAAGAAAAAGGAGTGGCTTAAAGCAGTGGTTCTCAACCTGTGGTCCTTGGACCACTAGCTGTCCGTGAAGATGTGCCAGGTGGTCCGCGAGCAAAGCATGAAATTTACGCACTGTATGGTTCATCGAGAAAGACTAACAAGTAAAAGAATTAACGCAGAATTAAAATACATTTTTGATCTGGCCTAAATAGTTTTTAAATTTTATCAAGGCTCGTCCATTAAATTCTCGTCTCTTTGATTTCTTATGTTCGAATATGAATCTTGAACATTAACAGTTACTGATGTATACTGAAATTAGCTGGTTATAAGACTGTTTGAATTACGTGATGACGTAAGAGAGTTTCTTGTAGAAAAAACTCAAAGCTTGTTGATCATTTGAACCATAGCTTATGGGTTGCTGTTCTGGCTTACTTGGCTGAAACTTTTGAAGAACTCAATAAACTTAATTCGACTCGGCAAGGAAAGCAGACAAATTATATTACTCTCGGTGACAAAGTGTCTGCTTTTACGAAAAAGCTTGATCTTTGGAAAAGAAGATTATTTCAAGGTAACTTTGAGATGTTTGATCAATTATACGAAATCACCGAGAAACCAGAAACTGTTGAAATAAATAAACAACTGTTGACAAATTTGATTTCTAGTCATATTCAATGAATGCAAGGCTAATTTTAATTCTACTTTGGTGATTTTTAACGTTCAGTGGCTTTTCGTGGGTTTCCAATCCTAATATCGCACACATTGTCTCAGCAAATAAAATTACCAACATCGTATTTAAACCAATTCATTTAACTGACTAGCGATACAACTTTGAATATGTTGCATCAGAAAGTGGGCTTAATGAAATTTTGGAGTACTCCGAACTGTCTCAGATAGCTTTTAAAATACTTTTACCCATTGCAACTTTGTGAAAGTGGATTTTCTGTATTGCTTACAATAAAAACAAAACATCGTTCGTACTAAATAAACTAATATAGCAGTCTTTTTAATACAAACTACTGTTTATTACTTTAAGTTTTTTTATAGTTAGCAAGTAGAATTAAATAAGAAGACTATGAGACTAATATAAATGACATTTGTTCTTTACAAACGAGAGCCATTACAATATTGTTTTTGGGGCACGCAAAACGTAGCATATTAGTATAGTTTTACTAACTAACATGTATACTACTTATAGCTAACAATAATCGTCTGTATAGAAGGAGCTTGTGCAACAGATAAGATATACACAGTATAATTTTATTTAACTTTCCAGCTCGACAGTAGCACAAGTTTTAGTAGTGGTCCGTAGCTAAGACACACATTTTTCAAGTGGTCCTTGAATCTCAAAAGATTGAGAACCACTGGCTTACAGAAGGTCTCTCCTCTCAAGGGATTGTGTGGGTATGTCAAAGCATGTATGATTCCTTTTATATGAAACATCAGACACCGCCTCTCTTTCCTGTCTCTCTGGGATCAAACTTGATCAGTATGATCCACTGTTAGAAAAGCACTTACAAGATTCCCGAGCAAATCCAGGGTCAGCATCTAATTTATACACGAAATGCAAAATGAATTTATCCACCTACTTTCATCGACTGTAAGGAATCAGCTGTTGAGTGAAATCAGAAAAAACAAGTACTACTAGTACTACGGTATGTTACTTGACTCAACACCCAATCTAAGACAACGGGAACAGCTTTCTCAAGTCATCAGCTTTGTGGATGTGGATTTTCAAACTAAAAAAGAAACCATCAAAGAATCATTTTTAGGTTTTATCCAGATACATTCCAAAGACGCAGCAAGCATTGAAAGAGTTATCATGGAGAAAATAGAATCTAATACCTCTAGCCGACTATTGGTCACAATGTCATGAAAATGCTGCTGTAATGACTGGGCATATATCCGGCCTTCAACACCGAATATGTGCCAGAAATCACAGAGCATTTTTCATCAACTGTGATAAACACAGCTTAAACTTATCAAGAGTACACTCTGGTATACAGGATCCAGTTGTCATCACGTTTTTGGAACAGTTGAAAGTATAAATTTTTGTTTTCTCTCGTTCAACAACTCGTTGGGAAGAATTAAAAGAGTTGTGCCAATCACAATGAAGAGGAAGTCTGAAACACGTTGGAGTGCACAATCAGAAGCTGTTAAAGCAATTTATGAAGGACTAGATTTCACTAGATGAACTGGTAGAGCTGTTGGAAAAAATTATCAAAACATACAAATATGACGCCTGACACCAGAAGTGATGCAGAAACTTTGCTGTCAGACTGGCAGGTATATTAAACTTTAAATTCCTAGTTTTGTTAAATTTCTGGAACATCATACTTTAGGTAAATTGATCGTGTCAAGAAACGGTTGCAGAATCCTACTGTGAATTTCAAGGAAGCAGCATCTGATCTTGAATCGCTTGAGCAAGAAATTGTCAACATTCGTGATAATTTTAGCCAGTTTGCGGTAGATAATGGAAAGGATGATGCACAACTTGGGGAATCGAGGTTGACAGAAGGATTAGACGACATCGGAAGATGCCTGGAGAATTAACAAGAGATGAAGGACTTTCTGCAGAAGAAGAATTGCATGTGATATGAACAGCGTAATTGATAGACTCCAACAGGAGATATCAATACGGTTTATGCGTCTAAAAAATCTAAAATAACAAATTTGGATTTTTACAAGACGTCAAAACTCTTCTTGCTGAGACAAAAGTCAATACATTTCGTTAAAATTGCTTAGATTGTGCTAATTTATACGACACTGACGTCAATGTTCACGACTTTTGCACATAAATCAGAGACTGAAAAATGCTTCTCAGTACCAGGACTGAAATTATATCGGAAACTTCTTTGGATCTTCTTGGTTTTATTGTTTCATATGGAGTTGACGTATTTCCGAGTCAAACGCATTTCACTTCAAATACTTCTAACAATTGCTTGTTTCAACTGAAAGCTGTGAGCGGTCCTTCAGCAAACTAAAGCTTATTTTGTCTTATTTACGTGCTTCAATTGGAAAAGATAGTCTCAGTGATCTTGCACTCCTTAGCATCGAAAGAGAAACACTTGAGAATATTAATTTTGACAACGTGATTGACGAGTTTCCGACAATCAAATTAAATCAAGGATAATCAATTTTTTGTAGACTATGTCTAATCGTATAATTAGTAGAGTATTTTTTTTCAAATAAAATTGTTTACAATCGTATAGAGAATTACTAGTCTGTATTCTATTTCATTAAAATACCAGAAGCTTAGGAGATGAACTATGTAAACCGTAAAATTTCAAATTTTCTTAGGGGCTCAGTGAGCCCCCAGAATCTTTCGGTCCGACAAGGGGCGCCGATTTTGTGTCATGTCCCCGGGCGCACATTACCCTAGCTACGCCACTGTTAACATATATGTATTTTAATAGTGTTTTCCTTGGCCCTTGCCTTATAAAAATATATGCATTTAGTAATAAACTTACACTAAGATTATGACTTTAATTATAATTACATCATAGTATGAAAGAAAAAACTTCATGGACGAACGAGCAACTAGAACTAGTTACTACTAACTCATTACTAGATAATAGATAGAGTTAGAGCCTCAGCCTCAGTCAGAGCAGATGCAGAGTCACTAATTATAATTCATTTACATAATTCATGCTCCCAAGGACGTTCCATTTCGCATAATATAATATTACATAATATAACCATCTATTGATATTTAAATAAATAAGCATAGGCCTAAGCATTTATTTAAGATGAGTGAAAGTGAAAGTGTAAGCGGTCGTTCCGGCCGTCGCCACTAGTACTAGTGCTAACAAACTTATATTTAATATAAATTGTTTTCGTTGGTTCATATAAATTATATGTGCCTTAGTATTTATTAGTAATAAACTTACACTAAGATTATGATTTTAATTATAATTACATCATACGTTTTAGAAGTAAATAGTATTTGAATGTATAAAATTCTCGGACGAATGAGCGAATGAACTAAAAATAAAAAAGTATAGTCTGTATACTGTATATTTACATATTAATATTAAATTCACTCTCGCAAGGAAGCTCTATTTCGCATTATATAATATATCAAATAATATGACCTTATATTTTTCTTTAAAATTCTATAAAATCCAGGTTTTGAACAAGTTTTAGATAATTTCAATGAGCGCATTACCTCTAATAGTTATGAATAAATAATAACTACTTGACCTTACGGCACCTCAGGTTGTGACCTAGTTATAGATCGAGTCTATTATTAGACTTCCGGTAAATAATGACAAAGCCTATTAAGAAATACTACGAACAAAAAAGACCTTTTCATAACATAGACCTCCACACTAAGATGAAAACTGCTGCTTTAGCTTAGAAAATCCTATAAACCTACTAAAATTATTTAAATTTACAACCTTAAATTAATCACCAACATCTGCAATTTCCCCCGTCCATACCCCTCTCCTCATTTATCTAATTGATTTTTACCTAAACTAACGGATTACTTGTCGTGGACCTCAACTAATTTACTAAAAACTACCATAAATCAAACGGTAACATCTGTCCATCCAAACCCATCTCCTCGTTTGTACTATTGATTTTAACCTAAACCAACGCATTCTAACTCCACTTCATGACTTCCTGTACATACATTATACCACCACACCTATACTATCATCACATCAATAACCAAACCCGCGCTAATTTCCACCCCTCCTGAATTTGTCTAATTAATTATAATATATACTAAACCATTTCTTATTGTAATTTATACCATCGTCTGCCCCCACTATGTTATTATAATTAAATTTACCACCAACAACACATGTCCA